>PVKE010014039.1:18448-35662 GCA_004027555.1 Craseonycteris thonglongyai | reverse complement strand
CACACACATGCACCCTCACACACGCACCCTCACACACGCACACACATACACACATGCACCCTCACACACGCACGCACATGCACACACATGCACCCTCACACACGCACACTCATGCACCCTCACACACACACACACGCACACACGCACACACACACCCCTCTAGCGGGGTCCCACCCAGACTTTCTGCTCACTCTCCCACTGAGTCCTGTCCAGACACACCGGCCCCTCCACCCAGCTTTCCAGCTCGCGGGAAGAGAGTGGAGCTGGGCCTGCGGCCCCACCCCGTGCCCTTCCCGCCTCCCCTCTCCGGCCAGCGCCTGCGCTCAGGCAGCCCTGCGTGGGCAGCCACCGTGCCAGCTGCAGGCCCTGCTGGCTCCCGGGTGACGCCTCTGGAAGTCTGATGTCCTCGGCGCACTCAGCCCCGACCGCAGTCCCAGCCCGCCGGCCGAGGGTCCCCTTGCCGGAGGCACGTCTGAATTCCCCGACCCTGAAGTCGAGAGTCTAATGTGTCCCTCTCTCCGTCTTTGCGTTTTAGGTAACAAATAAGGATGCAACTAAAATCAGCGTAAGTGTGGAGCCCAGCGCGGGCCGCGGGGGACCCCTTCTGGCCGCCTTGCGCCCCGCAGCTCCCTCCCTTTTAGAAAGGCTCGGCGGCCGCTCGGTGGAGGGACTTCCTCGCAGCCTGACACGGGCGGCTGCCCGGCGTGCCCGGCGTGCCCGGCGTGCCCGGCGCCCTCTACCGCCAGTAGCGGCATCGGGTGTCTTTTGTGTAAACGGAGGGTCCCAGGCTGGAATCTCCCTCCTCCGCTCGGCCGCTCACCTAGGAAACCCTCCTTGCTGCACAGCGCGCCCGCCTCGCCTCCGCTGGCCTGTCTCCCAGCCGCGGGGCGCTCTGCTCTTGATTCTGGTTGCCAGTGGTGCTCCACCGGCTGGTGGTCCCCAGCGCCACCGCACACATCCGTGACCCACGCGGTGCCCTCTGCTACAGCCTTCTGCTCCGCCTGGGTCGTGGGTCGTCCGCAGTGCTGCTGCGTGGGCTGGGGGGAGGGGGTGCAGAGGAAGAAGAAGGGGGGCAGTCTTGGGCAGGTTCGGGGGGCTGTAATCAGGGAGGAGCGGTGCCCAAGCTCCCCCAGCTGTAGCCTGTGAGTCTCCGGGCCTGCAAACGGACTACCCGGGCCCCCTCATGCTCTCCGCTCGGAGGCGAGTCTACCCTGGCTGCCTGTTAAGGGCCACAGCGTGGGTGCTTCCCCGCCCTTATGTCCCCACCAAACCATGGGGACCGGTGCTTTGTTGGGAGCTTCAGTCCGACCTGTAAACGGGGCAGGTTCATGGTAGCAGGGGGAGCAGCAGCCTCAGCACCCCGTGCGCCTGGGAGGGCGGGCGCCCCGGCAGGTGGCTGAATGCGCCCCAGCGCGCACCTGTGAGAACAGAGCGCTTCCCTGCGGCACCGCCAGGCCCGCCGGGTTCTAGCGACAGTCCATGCAGAGGCCAGACTTAGGGCTGTGGCTCAGAGCCTGTGCCATCGGTTGCACCCCGGGGACAACTGGGGACGCCATGCCGGGGGCAGGGCCACCCCGGGGACAACTGGGGACGCCATGCCGGGGGCAGGGCCACCCCGGGGACAACTGGGGACGCCATGCCGGGGGCAGGGCCACCCCGGGGACAACTGGGGATGCCATGCCGGGGACAGGGCCACCCCGGGGACAACTGGGGACGCCATGCCGGGGGCAGGGCCACCCCGGGGACAACTGGGGATGCCATGCCGGGGGCAGGGCCACCCCGGGGACAACTGGGGACGCCATGCCGGGGGCAGGGCCACCCCGGGGACAACTGGGGATGCCATGCCGGGGACAGGGCCACCCCGGGGACAACTGGGGACGCCATGCCGGGGGCAGGGCCACCCCGGGGACAACTGGGGACTACATGCCAGGGGCAGGGCCACCCCGGGGACAACTGGGGATGCCATGCCGGGGGCAGGGCCACCCAGGGCCCAATCAGAATGGGGAGACCCATGCCACGGGCGACACTCAAGGTGACAGGGAAACCGAGTCATGAGGATGCACAAACGTGGGTGGGAGAAGTGTAGGAGCGGCCGCACGCCCTCTCCGGGACACCCCGGAGACGGGCTGCCCGTGGCGGCCCCTCTGAGCCCCAGTCCCTGCTCTCTTGCAGACCGTGCGTGTCCAGGGCAACGACATCTCGCACCGGCTGCGGCTGTCGGCCGTGCGGAGGCAGGACGAGGGTGTGTACGAGTGCCGCGTGTCGGACTACAGCGACGACGACACGCAGGAGCACCGGGCGCAGGCGCTGCTGCGAGTGCTCTCGCGCTTGGCGCCGCCGCACATGCAGGCTGCCGAGGCCGTGTCCCACATTCAGAGCAGCGGCCCGCGTCGCCAGGGCCCCAACGCCAACCAGGTGGGCGCCACCGGCGCGGCAGGGCCTGCCACCTCCGAGCCTGGCCGCGGCGACAAGAGCGCACTTGCCAGGAGCCCTCCCGCCGCCCCGGGTTCCGGAGTCCCCGAGGCCGCCGTCACCTCCGCCGCCCACACAGCCACCACCCCTGTCGTGGCCGCAGCCGCTGCTTCATCAGCGTCGCCGCCACCGGGGCGGGCGGTCCTTCTGCGCCAGAGACACGGCTTCGGTAAGGGCGCGCGGTGCGAGGTTGGCCGCTGCCTGGGCCACAGGGACCGCCCACGGCGCGGGTTTGCGTGACCCTAGTGGTGGGCAGTTGGCAGCTTGGGTGGCCCAGGGCGCGGTTTTCCTGTCTGTGTGGCTGGTCTCTGGAAGCACTCGCCACGTGTATTTAGGAATGTGGGGGGCTGGGGTGTGGGGAGCCCTCTCTGCAGCTCCAGCCCCCTTGTGTGTCTGGGTGCTGCCTGGTTCCATTGAATAGACAGACTCTGTCCCAGCCCGGTGGGTGGGCCTGGCTATGTCGCCTCTGCGTTTTTGGGTAAGCTCCAGGATGGTCGTAGCCGTGGGCGGGGCCCTACATCGTCACCCCAGTGTCCTTTGGGCCCCCGTGTTGTGGAGGAGGTGAGGATGGGGCCGTCCCGTGGTTAGAAGTTGAGGCCTGCTCTCCCCAGGAGCTGGGAGGCCAGAGGGGGGTCAGGAAAACGGACCGTTGTGGGGGGAAGAGGCTGCTTAGCAGTAGTGGGGGTTAGGAGGCCGCTGCTCCCACGGTGACCCCTCCCCGACCCCCTCTCAAAGCCGAGCCTCGGAGATTGCGCAGATGCAGTGAGTGCTGCCCTGTGTCTGATCCGGGGCCTCGCTCTTGTGTGGCCAGCAGCTGGACAGGGGGCATCCCTGCTGACCCGGCCGCGCTGGGAGGCTGGGGTCTGGGACCACACAGGAACCTGCCTGGGGGACAGAGCGTTTGCCCTACGCTCGGGGTTCCAAGTGCGGTCGGCCGGCGGTCAGCCTCCGGGCTCCTGGGCTTCCCGGCGGGATGGGAGGTGGCGGGTATCCTAACCCGCCTGCCTGGCCCCGGCTTCAGCCTCAGTCGTCCCCTTCAGTTCAAGTGACACCCCCGGGGGGCCTATCCGTGTGGCTCAGGCCCCTGGCTGGCTCTGGGGGGTGAGTTCCTCTCAGGCACCCCCAGACTGTCCTGCCCCCTGGGGAAGGCAGGCAGCTGGTTGGGAACTTTCTATCCTTCTTACTCATTTAAGGCAACACCAGCCACTGTGACAAATAAACCCCCAGATGCCAGTGGCTTCACACAACCCAAATGCGTTATTCCTGGTGCCCATCAAGTCCGGCTCTGAACGGGGGGCGGGGGTGGGGAGCTCTCTTCCGTGCAGTTAATGCCGTCACTCGGGGACCCAGGCTGACAGAGGCTCTGTCGTGTTCAACATGTGGCTTCCAAGATCCCACTGGACGTCCATCACCCCGCAGCCAGCAGACAAGGGAAGAGGGCGTGGGAAGCAGCCCTACCCTGCGACTGTAGTGCAGGCAGTGCACTCACTCACCGCCGACGTCCCGCAGGGCTCTAAGTCACGTGCCATTTTTGGAAGATTGACATGATAGTGACTCACATGGTTTGTGTGGGGCTTAACTTGCTCAAAGAAAAGCTGGCGTACGGAACGGCAAGGGACGTTCGGGGCTCCCCACATTCGCTGGCCGGAACTCAGTCGCCTTGGCCAACGCTGCTGCCAGGCAGGCTGGGAAATGTCGTTCTTGGCTGGGCAGCTACTTCCCATCCTCAGCTTGTAACCGTGGCCGGGGAGCGTGAGCCCCGGGGGAAGTTTGGCACCGCTGTCTAGCAGGCACTGGGTGTACTGGGAAGGTGCTCGTGGACTTGCACAGGGATGTGGGTGATGAAGACGAGACGCTCCGTGCTGGGCCGTGGGCCCCGGCAGGCACATGAGAGTCGGGCTGGATCAGTCCTCCTGGGAGGCAGACGCCCGGGTGTGAGTGGAGCCACAATAGACGTGCTGATCCCCGGGCTCAGTGGGAGCTCAGCAGGGCGATCGCTGTGTAAACGCTCACTATTATCCGAATGAAGCTGAGTGGTTGGGGACCGCATTCAAAGCTCTCGTCAAGGCCCCGGCATGGGGAGACGTCTTTGAGTGTGAAGTTGGTAGTACTCACAAAAGTGTTAAGGACGCTCATTCCTGCTGAGTCTCCCTCTTCCCCTGACCAGGGCTTGACCTACCGAGCCCAGCTGAGGCTGGTGTGGCCACGCCTGACGTGGCTGGACACATGGCCAATCGCTGGGACGGCCACGGGGCGCCTTCTCCCCCTAGCACGGAGCCCGTCCTTGGAAGGTGGCACAGACCGGGCCCTTCTTTCTGGAAGAACTGTTCCGATGGCCCAGTGCCTGGGGTGCCCCAGCCGGGGCCGTGGACACCTGCCAGCCACAGGGCAGCTCATTCATGCCCCCGTAGATCAGGAGGCCGGGAAGGCAGGCCTGCTGGGGGGACACAAAGCCCGTGACCTTGGCTCTCTGGGTGAAGCTCCTGAGAAAGTCATTGTGTGGGGTCCCTCTGTGTCCCACCCTGTCACAGAGAAGTGGGCTAGATGACTTCTAATCCACAAACGTACCTGACCTGCTGTGATCCCAAGGAGGGACCCATGCCATCTTAAGCGTCGCATTCGCCACACCCCCAAAGGCCACCGAGGCCGTGGGCTGTTGATGGGTGTAGCCTGCCGACCACATCCAGGTGACAGGCGTTGATGGCCGTCCTGTGGGGCGCGTCGCTGAGTGGCACTCAGTCCGGCTGAGCGTCCCCGGATGCCACAGGCCAGCCGGTCACCCAGAGCTGCCCGCACCCTGCGTGAGCCAGACAGGGAGCTCACAGTGCTCAGCAGCTTTGGGAGGGGGCGTGTGGTTAGCACACTCAGCACACTCGGTTAGCACACTCGGTTAGCACACCCGGTGAGCACACCCGGTTGGCAGGTCAGACTGTTTGCAGAGTGTACCCGTCAGGGTGTCTGCAAAGCAGGTGGCGTGGAGGAGAGGCCACGCGAGGATTTTTTAAAGGTGTGGACAAGGTCACCACACCCAATGAAGGGTGTGTCCCCCCGCACTGGGAGCCAAGGGGAAGAAGCAGTGAGCAGAACCCAGCGAGGTGGGCTGGGTGGAGACACGTGGCCGACAGGAGCTGTGGCCTCGGGAGAGAGACAGCCGACCGACCGCAGCAGCCGGGCAAGCGCCTCGCTGTCCTGCTGGGAGCTGAGGACCATGGTGTCCTGTTGACACAGCCTGTGGGGGCCCCGCCCAGGGGCTCCCAGCAGCATGGGGGGTGCACAGGACTGGACCCACTCTCAGAAGAGGAAGATGGAGTGCACCCCGCCCGGAGCTCAGGCCAGGCCCAGGCCAGGCGGACGCGTGGGCTGCTTCAGGGCGACTTCAGGGGGGCCCTAGCCCACCCTGCAGACGGTCGGTCGGCCGGAAGCAGCGGTTCCTGGAAGAACGGCAGGAGCCCCACGCACACTGGGCTGCTCTGTTTTGTAAGCCAGGCACTTGGTGAGGCCGGGAAGCAGGGCTTGCACGAGTCTCGTCCTTCAGCTACTGCAGAGCTGGGCCAGAACTCCCTCCCCGGGCCCCATCTGTGCCCAGCACAGCCACCTGCAGACGTTGCGCTACGAGTTTATGTGCGAACACTCACCCGCGTCACGTCTCACTTGTGCACAGACATTTTGGTAGTTGTGCTTAAGGAGAACGCAGGCTGGATTAGCACAGAGCCGGCGTGGCGGGCCGGGCCCCTCAGCCACGTTCGTAAATCTGCCTCCTAATTAATCTGAATGCTGACCTGTTTTTCATGGACACTGTTGCTGGTTGCTGTTGCTAGAAGAGAGAGAGAGAGATTGAAAACAAAACGGTCTCTTCCGGGTAAACCCTTCTAACTGGGAAGGCCTGGAGGTGAATGGTGCCCCGATCGGCCTCAGCGGAACACTGTTTGCAGCTAAACGGCTTGTGCGTTGAAAGAGCCCCCTCCCCGCACACACACAGGGACCGGGGGTCCGATCTGCCGCGTGTGAACCTCTAATGAGCCTTGGGGCTCCGGCTCCAAGGAGAGGCGCCCTGACCCCTCCGAGAGCCAAGTCGAGGTGGTGCCCACACAGAGCTGGCTCTCAACGTTTCTGCTCATAATGAGGGACCGACAGCCAGAGCCAGGGGTGTGCCCGCTTCAGAGGCCGTGAGTGCTGGAAGCGTTTTTGGGCATCGCCATGGCAACCGTGAACCAGGAACAGAGGGGGCTGTGGGTGAGGTGGACGCATGGAGCTGGTGGGAGTTGTGTGTCCTGGGAGGCCGCCCTGAGCGGGGACAGTACCCACAGGCCAGCGGGGCCGGGTGCTGTCAGTCACCCTGCCTTCCCGTCTCCTGGGACGACGCACAAGGACCTGAACACTGTCACCTCAGACACAGTCCCCTTCCCTCACGCCCCGATGTGACGTGAGGATCATCGTCACGGAGAAAACAGATCTGGCGCCGAAGCTGTCCCGGGGGAGAGGGAGGGCGCTCCGTGAGCCTCTGAAAGAGGAAAGGAGAGGATTCCACGAGGGACGTGGCTGAGCCTCACAGCTGGCGGAGACGCCTGTGTCCGCCGGGCAGCGGCCAGCGCGGGCGGCTCCGGGCCACGGGCCTCCCGTCAGGCCGCCACCTGGTTGCCGTGAGTGGGAGCCGGAATGGCAGCCACGGAGCCAGTTCAGGGGCATCCGGGCAGCCCTGGAACTCCAGGACAGGCCTCCTGTGTCAGGCGGGGTCCTGAGGGGGGACAGCCCCAGCCCAGCCGAGGCCGGCGGACCAGGCTCCCCCAGGCAGCGTGTGGCCAGGCCTCAGAGCACCCGGGCGTGTCTTCCTGCTCGGGGCAGTGCTGGGAAAGCGGGGGGCACCTCCCTCCCTCCCCTGCACCCCAGGGACAGGGACGGTCACCCCAAAGAGAGAGGGCTCTGTTCATCAGTGCAGCCACAGGAAGAGCCGAAATTCAGGACGAAACAGGCGCCCCTGGGCTGTAAGGACGAGAAGCAGTAACGCAGAAGCTGCCCCTTACAGCCCAGCCCCCTCCCCAGCTGGGCAGCAGCCCCCACCAGAGCCACCTCTCGGAGGTGGGGGCACGGGGCATGTGGAGACCGGGGAGGTGGGGGCATGGGGCATGTGGAGACCAGGAGCGGGCACGGGGCGTGTGGAGAGCTCCAGGAACAATCTGGACAGAGTGGACTCACTGGGTGGTGGGGTACAAGGGCTGGACTGGGGGTGCACGGCCCCCCAGGGTGTTTAGGATCACCAGGCTGCACCATGAAGGCGGAGTGGGAGGGGCCGGAGCTGTGTGCAATCTTGGGGTCTTCCTGGAGGAGGGGGTAGTTAGGCCTTAAATGCTGTGGGCGTGCCGCAGCATAGTATTGGGGGTAGGGGTGGACAGGAAGCATCGAGGGGGACCCCACAAAACCGGAACCATCTTCTGGAGGGCGGGGCCGGGTAACACAGGCGCCCCGCTGGGAGAGTGTCCCAGAGCCGTGTGCGTCCCCGGACCAGCTGGTGGTGCTGGGAGAGGCTGCACGTGGCGTCAGTGGAAGTTTCTGGAGACTCTTTCCACACATTTGCTCCTTCCACGTGGGTGATGCACACGAACCACCCACACCCCGCTGAGTGGTCAGCAGCTTTTGACCAAAAACAGCCTGACCCCCGTGCCCCGCCCTCCCTAGTCACCTGACCTCACCCCGAGGGACTTCTCTTGTGTTTCCTCGTTTGAAAAAAGTCCTCAAAGGGAAACATTTTGTGGATGTGGAAGAGGTGAAACCAAAAAACCACAGAAGCCCTAAAAGGCATGGAAACGAACAGGTTCTAAAACTGCTCTGAGCCGTGGGAAAAACGTCTCAGTAGGGGTGTTGCATCCGACAGGCCTTTGAAGGTGACCGACGTTTAGACATGTGAGAACAAAGACACACTTTCTTATAAGTAAATTCCGGGTTTTGGGGTCCCCTGTGACATTGTCTTTATTCAACTAAGATGATGCCTGGGACTGCAGATGTAAAGGGTGTCCCAAACTTCACGCAAGATTTGAATTTTGCGTCATTTGTGCGGTAAAAAGTGTTGCCAACGAAAAAAAAAAAGGACAGCTTGACAGCTGACAGTTCAGGGTTATGAAAAATGGGGCGCTCCACGAAAGAACGACCCGTTTTCACTGTTGAGCAATGAAAATGTACAATTTTTCATTATAAACCTGTGTTTTCTATCAAAATTACTTCTTGCGTGAATTTTGGGGCGCCCTTCCACAAGCGGGCACCCCCGCTCCAGGCCGGGAGCCCGTGTCTGACCACAGCAGGCTGCTGAGACCCACGGCGTGTCCCAGTGTCCACTGAGCGCGGGAGCGTTGTCCCCGGGCCGCCCGCCTGCGGGCTGTGACCGCGCCGCTTTGTCGCCCCCCTGCAGGCACCCGCCGCACCTACACCGCGGACCCGCTGCTGTCCCTCCTCCTGTTGTCGCTGCACCAATTCCTTCACCGGCTGCTGGGACACTGACCGATGCCGCCTGTGTCCCCGGCGTCCCCGGCGCCCCCTGCGCGCCCCGCGACCCCACGCGCCGGCCCAGGCCCGGGGTGAGGGCCCTGCCGCAGAGGGACACAGAGGGACCGTCACATTCGGGGGGAAGCGACGCAGATGTGGAGCGCCTGAAATAAGGCATCCAGTCCCCAGACGAGCTGCAGTGGGGCGTGCAGGGCGCACGGGCCGAATGCATCTCCAGTTCCACACGCTTTTCTGTTCTGCACTTGGCCTCCCGGTCTCCACGTTGCACGGACGGTGGAGCCGCTTTCCTTAGGATGCGACGTAAGAATATCGGGTCACAGCCTTTCTGACAAAGCGAAATATTTTTTCGTAGATGATTGTGTTTGGGAGGTGTTGTTGTTTTTTTTATTATTATTTACTATTTGTTTCCTTTGGGGGCTGACCTTTTTTAATTAAATTATTGCTTTGGAGACATTTTGATTAAAAAAAAATACATCTTATCATAATTAAAATTCACTGTCGATAATATTTATTTTTAAATAAACGTTGGAAACAAGGTACGACCCTTGTTTATATGCCATACTGTATTTCGCTGAAGAACCGTTTAGTAAAACGACTTTGGAGTAAGTGTTCCCCGGCCACGCATGACGACTAAGCCTCGGTGCCTTGGGCAGCGTGAATGGTGTGACCACCTGTTCCGATGCCACCTGCACCCTGGCCCAGGCCTGCTGAGCACACAGGAGCCCTTGCCCAGCAGGGCCAGGAGTGAGCGGGGCTCCAGCCTGGGTCCGGACGGTAGGCAGGCAGGGGGCCGGGAAGAGGTGGGTTATGAACCCACAGCCAGCCTTCCCGCTTCGGGTCCAAGCTCATTCACGAACCCGCGGGCCTGCTGCGAGGTCCCACTTCCGGACGTATTTTCTGATGGCTCTGGACTCACTGCAGGTCTGAGGGGGGCTCGGGGAGAGGAAGGGGCCTTCCGCACTCTCCGCGCCCCTGGAGTTTGCTTTGAGCGTCTGGAATGCCCGGGTGGGAGCAGGTTACACGCGTCTTAAAGAAGCGGACGCGCCTTGGGGACTGTTATTCTTCATCCCGTGATAGGACCGCATTAAATAGCCAGCGCTCGTGGACTCGCTGAAAATCCAGCCTGTTGTAAACCAGCGCGCGTGTCACTGATGCTCACCGAAGGCCTCCGTCCCCTGGGCGCCGGCACGTGGTGAGGGCCACGCTGCCTGGCATCCTGAGGCAGGTGGGGCCACGCAACGCGTTCTGGGCAGTGAGCTGTGGCTGCAGGGTGAGCAGCCAGTCCCGGGCTTGGGCCGCTGGTGCAAAGCCCTTCCGTGCGCTCTTTCCCGCGATGACGACGACTGCGATGTCCAGGATGGTGACACCCGGCCGGCCCAGGGCCCGCGGCTCTGCGGCGCGGAGAGCGTCTCCTGGTGGCTGGCACTGTAAGTGCAGCACGATGCACAACCCGCCCTCAGGGCTGCACGCCGCTGAGACCTGGTTGCCCCTATTTCAGCACAATCCAGCCCATCCGACAGCTCCCGCCAAGGCTGCGGTCTTTCGTGGAGGAGGAAGAGAAGAGAGAGGCGCATTGGGACGGCCCCGCGTGTGCGGAGACCCCCGGTTGTGGAGCTGACACTGCCTGGGGGAAGGAGCGTGGGGCCCGCTGCATCTGAGGGAGGCCGGGCGCTGTCTCACGTTCCGTCTCTACTGATGGGTGCCACAGCTTGTCAGGTGGACAGTGGCTGTCCTCAGAAGGATCGTCTCTTTATATAATTAACTCAGCACGGCAGCCGACGAGTGCCGTGTGAAGTACCGGCCCTCTGAGCTGGAAAAGCCACAGGGCGCTTCCCGGTCACCAGGTTGGACGGAAATGATGTGTCAGTGACAGGCTGCCCTGGTGCCCACCCTGTGCCCCGTGGCCTCAGGGACCTGGGGTGGGGGAGCCGTTTCCCAACCCCTGAACCCACCCCCTGCAGACACGCAGCGGGCCAGGCGCCCGCCTGGCAGCTGCTGGCCCCGGTGGGTTGTCTGTGGGGCGAGGGGCAGGTGTGCTTTGGGGGACAGCTCTCCTGGGCAGCCCCAGGGTCTGCACAGGGAGCCCGCCTCCTATGGACCAGGGATTTCTAGAAAGGAAGTTAACGCCCAGCTGGGGCACATGGCAGTCAGACTGATACCGAGGAGGAGGCAGGATCCAAAGCAAAGCCCCCTACCCCTGACCCCACGGACCAGCATCCCCACGTGTGTCTGCAAGCCCATGGAGGACTGGCAGGCACCTGGGCACCTGCTCTCTGCCCCCGGTGAGGGCAAACAATGGGCAGCCCACATTGAATTTTACGTACAAACTGGGAGGGACCAGTATCCACCAAAAGCAGAGACCGTGGGATTGGACCCCCCACCCAAAACACACGTCCTTTGGGTTCTGTGTCCAGCCCAGGGCAGACGGGTCCGAGGCCAAGATGGTTTATTTCAACTTGGGACAAATGCACGGGGCTGTTCAGAAGCCCTGGTACCAGCCGGTGAGGCCTTCCGGGTTGCCCTGGAGGGACAGTGGGTCAGCGGGTCAGCACGGCACCCAGAGGAGGGCGAGGAGGCAGGGGGGTGGGGGAGGGCGAACTCGCCCCCGCTGCAGGCCGAGCTAGAGGGCTGCGAGCCGGAGAGGGGGCCCCTACCCTCTACCGCTGTGGCGCACGTTGGCGACGTGCCCGGGCCTTCGGGCAGCACGCAGGGGCCGCCTCCCCGGTCCCCTCACGTGGGCCCAGTCTGTGAGCACCTGTGGGCTAAGCCGCATGCACGCCGCCATCCTGCCTCTGCCCTCCGCGGCCTCTGACAGCCCCGGTCTCTCTGCTGGCCTCGCAGGGCCAGAGGCGTCGCGGCCACCTGGAACGTTCCGCAGAGAGGCCCTAAGCAGAACCCCACGCCCCACGCCAGTCACGCATGCTGCAAATAACATGCATCCAGTTTTCCATGTAAGAACACGGCGAAGAACTGGCATTGAACTGCAGAAAGCCTGAGTTTTCTTTCTCTCGCAAATGTTGGTTTTTAAGTAACTTATAGTTACAAAGTACTGCGTTTTGCTTTGGAAGGTCTGCAGTGTGTCTACAAGCCAAGCTACCAACATCCTCTCACCGGCGTCTCCGGCTCCCTGTTCAGCCGGTGGCAGCTGGACAGACCCGGCCCCCTAGCTACCGAAAGGCATGGTGTTGTTCAAGCCCCGGTGCTGACCCAGCTGGAAGCCCCTCGAGGGTAAACGTGGGATCCTGCTGCCCCACCTACCGCAGCTTCTGCAACCTGGGTGCTCAGGAACGGGTGGGTGCTGCCCACCAAGGCACGCCAGCCACTTTCGGAATGTGAATGCCCACAAAGTGGAATGCCGGTTTCACAAGGAAAGCTCTCCTTTATCAGCAAAAACTGATTCCATTTGAGTGATTAATTGTCTTCAGAACTGTGACAGGCTTCCTGCCCGGGGGCGCCGCTGGGGAGGGGGTGACCGTGCGGTGTTGCCTTGCGGGGCACTCCTGGGCAGGGATGTCAGGAGATTACAAGTGCACAAATAATTCATTCAAATCGATACAGTGCGGGGCTCAGGCTGGGAGACATTCAATTATGTTGTTCAAAGAGGAGATGCTGATCTCCAGCTAGTCCGCTCCGTGCTGCAAATAATAGAGCGTTTTTAATTTGCGTAGCAAGCCTGCTCCTCTTCTGCCGGGTCATCCAGCCCCTGGGGACGCCGTGAATACGCAGCGTGGGCTGCGCGTGGCTCCCTGCGGAGGGCGCTCAGTCAAGCCAGCCCTGGTCCCATGCCCGGCTCTTTCTGTCAGCCTCTCAGCACTCAGTAGTCAATATGTGAGAGGCTAATGGAAGACAGATGCGTCGTGAACGGGTGGATGTATGGATGGATAGATGGACAAATGGATGAAAGGATGGACGGATGGATAAATGGATGGTGGATGGATGAGTGGTAGATGGATGGATAGATGGATGGATGGATGGATGGATGGATGGATGGATGGATGGATGGACAGACAGATGGGTGGATGGATGGATGATGGATGGGTGGACAGATGGGTGGATGGATGGATAAATGGTGTATGGATGGATGATGGATGGATAAATGGTAGATGGATAGATAGATGGATGGATGGATGGATGGATGGATGGATGGATGGATGGGCGAACAGATGGGTGGATGGATGGATGGATGGAGACTCGGTGGGTGGGTGGGTGGATGGACAGATGATGGACAAATGGATGAATGGATGGTGGATAGATGAGTAGTAGATGGATAGATGATGGATGGATGAATGGATGGATGGGCGGACAGATGGGTGGATGGATGGATGACAGGTGGATAAGTGGTGGATGGATGGATGATGGATGAATGGATGGATGGATGGGTGGGTGGACAGATGGGTGGATGGATGGATGACAGGTGGATAAATGGTGAATGGATGGATGATGGATGGATGATGGATGGATGATGGATGGATGGGTGTGTGGACAGATGGGTGGATGGATAAATGGACGGCTAGGGAGGCAGAGACAGATAGAAATTTTCAAAGATTGTCAGACTCCCACCCTACCAACCATAAACATTTTTGACTACCAGATTTTGTCTGAATCAGCAGCACAAATAAATCCTGGGGGAATTACTCACATCCCCAAAGAAAACACTTTAGAATTCCTTTAAGTGGCAAGCTTTCCTGTAGCATGTTTAAAATAGGATTTGAATTCCAGTGTCATTACACAGAGAAAGAGAAGCGCACATGCACACACACAAATAAAGGTTTGGAAGGTTGTACTCCTAGGTGTTCAAAGTTTATGTCTCTGTGACAGGTGGGATTATGTGTACTTTATGCCTGACTGAGGTTTGACTTTTCTGTGATGAACACTTATTACTTCTGCAATAAGATAAAAGCAATAAAATATTTTTTAATTAAAGAAAAGATGAGTTTATGAGATAAAGGAAGATCCAACTTATTAAGAGCTAACTCCCCAACAGTTCTCAGAAGGACGTTTTCTCTCTGGAGAGGGCTCCCCAGACTCCTGATGCTTTTCAGACCTGACGCCAGGCCGGCGGAGGGCAGAGGCCCAGTGGCGTCTGAGGGGGGGCTTGCCCACCAGGGGTGGGTGACTGCCATGCCCCCCCCCAAAAGATGCTGCAAAGGACTTGGATCGGTTTGGCCCACGCAATGGCCGAGTGGCTTCCAGGACTCCGGGGAGGGGGCGGCTGGGGATGGGGGTGTCGTGGGGCCGTGGACCCATGCAATCTGCGTAAACCTGGTCAGTAGCTGCTTGTGGTCATTCAGCCAACACAGGCTGACTGTTGCGCTGTAACCAGCCCTCAAAGGAGAAAGAGCTGACAAGGAGCCGGGGGTCCAGCAGGAGACGTGAACTCGTGCACAGTTCGCTGGAATTCAGATTTGACCACAATGTGCGCGGTAACGGGGTGGACAGGGACCCGGGGGAGGAAGAATTAACTGGGACAGCAAGCAGGGGACGAATAGCAGGGGTCAAGTGCTGGTGGATAAAAGGGGCGGTGGCATTTGAGCTGGGCTTTTAGAGACCGTCCTCCCCCGCCCTGAGGCTTGGCGAGTCCTATCAGACACAGACATGGTGGATTCCCCCCACAGGGGACGGCTGGCGTTTGGGCAAAACTTGGTGCTTTTTCACGGGCACCTGTCACCAGATGCAGTGTCCCCACTGCGTCTTTTTTCTGAGGAGAGCAGACCCAGTGGGTCTCGGGGTGTCTGAGCAGAAGGCGGTCTGCGTGGGCATCTCAGGGTGGCACCGTGATGCCCAGCATCCACGGGGAGTTGAGTCGGCTACAGAGGGGGCACCTGGGAGATAGCGTCGCATGAATCCGAGGGCACATGGAAGACAGAGGTGGGGGCGGGAGGCAGGCACCAATCAAAATAACAAGGAAAACTCCACTCAGATCCAACCAAAGCCACGTCGCAGCCAGGCTCCCGCACACAGACTCTCCGGGGCCCGGACAGGGACAGAAGAGGCTGTGCGAGTGGCCGGCAGACGCGGGTCCAAGGCCGTATCTGTCGGCAGCGTAGGGCAGTCGACTTGGTCGGACAGGAGAAAGTGGCCACCCCCCACCCCCACGTGTTAGGAGGCCGGGGCTCAGAAAGCAGCCTGTCGGTAGGAAGCACGCCAGCAGCTGGCCTTCACATAGGAAGAGATGTACGGCGGGCGTGGGAGATGGGGGAGGGAGGCGGCAGCAAGCAGGGTCATCGGGCTCCTTGTCACACGGGGGCGGGGGGTGAACCCAGTTCCACTGGGGAGCCCTCGGAGAACGCACACCACCCCTCAAAGCCATCCTGTCCCAGGGTAAGGAAGCCGGGCACTTACACACCACCTCCTGGTGCCCCTGAGACACACTCCTGGAGCTGCCCAGCCCCGGGCTTCCGGCTGCACGTGGCCAGGGGCACAGCCCTCGGGAGAGATGGGGTGCCGGCTAGCAAAAGTGGGAGAGGGGCAGGATCGAGGCAGGAGGCCAACAGCAGCTGCCACCTGCAAAGACCCGCGGGGCTGCACACACAGTCCCTAAGTCACGTGAGGTCTTGTGCCCCCAGGTCCACGTGTGTCGTTAGGAGGGGGTTCAGGTGGGCCCAGCGCTGAGGAAAGCTGCCTCGGGAGGTGTTAAAGTCCTGGAGGACGGTGCTCTTTTCCCCTTCAATATTATTCTAAGAATTTCAAAACATCTGGGGAGCCGGCTGGCTCAGTGGGTTAAGCGCTCACTTTGCAGCCCCAGGGACTAAGAATCGAATCCCGGCCCCGGCCGGTGGGGACCCACATGCTGAACTGGGGTGAGCTCCCCATGCGGGAGGCCCCCAGCCCGGTTCCCGCCCTGTGCGACCCCCGCCCACCTGTGTGGAACGAAACCATGTCGAGAACTGATGACAGGCAACTATGGAGACAGCTCTGGGCCCTCCCCCTTCTCCCTGTCTCTCTGTCTCTGTCAAAAACAATAAAATAAATCTCAAAAAAAAAAAAAAAGAATTTCAAAACATTTGTATAAATCACGTGGCCTCTAAGCCACCCGGAGAAGGGAAAACTGAATTTTAAGGGTTGTTTTTTTTAAAAAACATCCATTTCATTTTTTAAAAAGAGATCCAAATCGGTAGCATAAGCTCCCGGGGACACAGTGACTGGCAGACGGGTTTCTGCACTTTGAACCCGACTGTTCTGCCTTCTGACGAGATGCCGCCGGGCCCATAGATGGCTGGGCCCCTCGCGGTCACCAGTCCCCGAGCTTGGCCCCCGGCGTCTTCATCCCAAGGAGGTAAGAACGCGGGGTTGGAGGAGGAACAGAGAGCCGAGGTGGAGGAGCGCATCCCGCACGGGGCCCCTGGCTATTTGGAGGCGATTTCACCCGTCAGCTTGTGACACGAGGAGAGGGGTGGTGGGTGGCGGGACCGGGGCCGTGGGCTCCCCCAGAACAGGGTGAAGGGAGCGGCCGCTCAACGCTGAACCCACCGGAGCCACACCAGGCCTTCCCAGCGGGGCCCGGGCCCCAGATGTTTGGTTTTGCACGAATTGCTGCAACGATCCAGCTGAACCACCGCAAATCGCCGTTTCCATTGGCCAAAGAACAGCAAACTCGCCGTTCTGATAGCTCAGACGTCAGCCATGTCACCTGGCTCAACCTAACACAAAACGAGTCCGGAGGCTGACTTTGGTGAGCAAGACTAGTGGGGGAGACCTCCGTTATTCCCAGCACTCCCCACAGGAAAAACCAGTTTAATCAAACGGGCAGGACGGTGTGTGTCTCAGAATGCGGCCACCGTGCCTCACGGGGCTCGCTGTGACATCTGTACTGCACTTCGGGAGCCTGGGGGCCCAGGTCACTTTGGAGTCCCCAGAGCTGACTTTCCCACGCTTGACCCACCCCTGGGCCTCTGCCCTGGTAACCCCATGCTCCAAGGGGTGGGGCTTGGCTCTGCTCACCGACTCAGCAGCTGCCTGTCCCCAGCAGGGGGAAGAGGGTGGCAGCAAGTGGCGCTTGTCACCGTGGCCCCAGATGTGGCACAGCAGAGCGTGGGAGGCTGCCCACGTGGACAGGGGGTGCTCGGCCTGCGGAGCCAGCCCACTGCCCGTGGAGACTAGCAGAGGGGGCGCCGTGAGGGAGACCAGCAAGGGGGTGCCGTGAGGGAGACCAGCAAGGGGGTGCCGTGAGGGAGACCAGCAAGGGGGTGCCGTGAGGGAGACCAGCAAGGGGGTGCCGTGAGGGAGACCAGCAAGGGGGTGCCGTGA
>PVKE010014039.1:0-18348 GCA_004027555.1 Craseonycteris thonglongyai | reverse complement strand
GCGGCACCGGGCGAGCGGCCCGCAGCTCAGCTCGGCTGCCTTGGTTCTAACTGCATTACGGCTGAATTGCTGAGCAGTAACGTGTGTAATCCTGGAGCCGCACCGCCCGGGGCCCGGGTGATCAGACGTTTCATGCGAAGCCCAGAGGTGGGCAAGGGGCCCGAGGACCCCCATGAGAGTCCAGCCTCCCGCTGCCACCTGCCGAGATGGCTCCACTCCCCACGCATCAGGGAGGACGGGGCTGCCAAGCCCCTGGGGTCCCACCTCACACCACCCTCAGCGCGGAACGTGGTGAAGAGACCAGGGACAGGTGTGTGCTGTCCCTGGGCTGTGGAGCACGGGGACCCCACCCCTGTGAGTGGGTCTCCGCGCCCGGCTGCAGGAAGCCACCCCAGCCGGGACCAGCAGCACGGCAGCCCGGCTGCAGGAAGCACCCCAGGCGGGACCAGCAGCACGGCAGCCGAGCCGCGGCGAGGGGGCCGGCTAAGGAGGCGTCCTCCGGAAGGGAAGCCCAGAGCTCGGTCTCGGGCAGGAAGCGTGAGATGCACACAGAGCGGGAGGCTGGCCAGGTGCTGACCAGCCGTCCCTTCTCTTGGGCGCAGCTGACTTGGTGCCCGCGTGGGTGCTGAAGAAGCCAGAGCTGAGGGAGGTGGGACAGAGAGGGGGGAAGGCATACGGGGGTGCAGGTGAAGGCCAGGCCCAGCCTGAGGGAAGGGGAAGGGAGGGGAGGTGGACATCGCAGGTAAGGAACCTCCCTAGTGTCTGAGAACCCAGAAGCTTCAGCCCAACCCTGGGCTGAGAAAAGCTAGCAGCACAACAGCCAGGCTGGGCCCGCCATCGACCCCCCATCAGCACGTCACAGGGGCTCTGACCCCCGGGAGGCCCCGTACGCCGCCCTCACACCAAAACAAGCAGCAATGACGCAGGCCCACGATCAAAACAAAAGGCCATGGCGTTGTGCAGAAAGGCAGTAGTTCAGCCGGGACGCTCAGACCCCGAGAGCCGCAAGGTATGGGCTGAGGAAAGAAAGCATGCTGGAGGAACGGGGAGGCTCAGACCTGGAGTGCAGGGGCAGGGGTGCTCCAAGCTCCGTGGGGTCCTCCCCGTGCCCCCCCCCCAGGAGGGAGGTCGGCATTCAGATCAGATGGGAACAGCCTTTCAACCTTGTCTTCGGAGTCCACCTGCCAGGTGCAATGTCCCATTTCATGACCTGTTGAACAGGACAGGGAGATCAAATCTCCTGGATGCTCTTCAAGGGTGCAGTGTCCTGGGTCCCACCCGGTGACACACAGCACAGCTTTATCCCTTCCGATTAGTGCCAGACACCGGCAGGGATGCACTGAAAATTAAGGCCATTGAGCTTCACCTGAGAATACAGTCAAGGAGGCGTCTCCGTCCTGATCGATTACCTAACAATGCCGGCCTCCCCTGCGGTTCTCGTGACCCCAGGGCGGGTCTCCGTTCAGGATTCTGCACCCACGACAGACAACCTCCCACGCACAATGAGTAAGGTGACCAGATGTCCCGCTTTGGGCGGGACAGTCCCAATTTTTAACAATGTGTCCCGCGTCCCGCGGCGTTTTTAAAAAGTCCCGATGTTTGGAAAGAATGCACGACAAGCTAGGGAACGGCGGGAGATAGACCCAGTTTTTAATCAAGAACCCCCTCCCCCCGGTCAATGGTGTCCCGCGTTACCCATGTTAATATCTGGTCACCTTAACAGTGAGCAAGCTGGGGAAGCCCGTGCCTCTTGGGGAGGGTGGGGAGGCCGGGCATTTCCTAAAGCACCCAGGCTTCGGGCAAACAGAACTCTGCCCACCACAGCTGGGCACAGCCTCGGGCCACCGCCCACAAGAGGCGGCATCTGGGGGCCCCCAGCCGGCCCTCCTCGTAGTCAGTGCAGATCCTCAGTGGCCAGGAAACGTGAAGGAGGAAAAGAGTTCACTTCTCCTCGGTGCACCCAACTGAGGTAGTCACGCTCTCAGGATGCGGTCCACGTCAGATGTGATCCGAAGCCCGAGTTTCCAGTGAGGCAACAGCCTGAAGCCAACCCGGTGTGTTATCAGCCCACGGTTCCCCTGCCCTTGTCCCCAGCCTCCACCCCCACACACTCCTCCCGACCCTGCAGCACTGGGCGGGGTTTGGTTATGACCCTCCTCAAGGGAATTTCCATTTCAAAGTAAAACCTGCTCCCCTGGAAGGACGATGCCTTGTTGGAGCCCTGGGCACCCTGGGGTGGGCGCTTCTCTGGGCTGGCACTACTGGGGCGTCCTCCCTCACTGGGCTGGCACTACTGGGGCGTCCTCCCTCACGGGGGCCTTCCGGTTGGCTTCAGACACTGGTTGGGGCCTCCTTCACCAGCGCTCTCGGAGAGGCTGGGGCGGGACCGCCGGGGCCGTGGTTCTGACGGGCAGCACTGTGACAGCAGTGGGCTCCACCCACAGCCTCTCGGCTGCAAGCACCCATGGTCCCTTGATAAGGAGGGACAATTGCAATCGAACGGTTCCTAACCCAGATCTCAGGAATGTCACCAGAGAGTCTCCCAACATCAAAAAAATGAAGCTGAACTGGCAGCCCTTTTGCTACGTGACTTCAGCCCTCCCTGCCTCAATCCCGATGTCTGCAGAGGAGCGGACACTTGTCACGTGAACTGCATGGGCCCACGCCAATACCTCAGTGCCCGGGTTGCATTGCCTGCTGTGCAGTGTGATTGTCTCTCCCCCAGGTAATAACAAGGTCACTGGGCAGAAAGTCATGTCCCAGTAAGAGGGGCACCTCCAAACACAAGCGGGACAGGAGTGGAGCTGCACCTGCGCCTTCGGGAAGCAGCCCACCCGCGACCGGCCGCGTGCACCCGCGGATCCTCCCTCCTCCGTCCACCTCCAGGACGGGCCATCAATTTCTGAATGTCACCAGCAATCACGCCTCCTCCCCGGACTCTCCTGATTTCTCTCTCCTTTTAACCTCACTCTTATGTCAACCTCTAGACTCCGTAACTGTTCCTTTGGGCAAGGAAGGTATTGATCAACATCAAGTCACGTTGTCTATAAAGAAATAACCCGGCACCGGGATGGCCCTGCTTTTAGGACCCAGGCCTGTGGTTCTTGGAAGAGGCTGGTGACCAGGATCTTCCGCAGGCTTGGCAGGGAATGGACTCCAAGACTGGAAGCCGCCCGCCGCTGACTCAACCCTGGGGTTAGGCTGCCACCTTGTGGCAGACGGGACATCCTGCTTCCGACTACGGACAGCTGTCATGTCCAACACGCTAAGGGCGGGGGGAGGGCAGTGAACCCATAAATGAGAAATGCCAATATAACCACAGTCCCAATGGTGAAATTAATGTTAAAGCCAGTTCTTCTTCGGGCGTCAAGAAGCCTCGCTGTATAGGAAAATAAGTTCCGCAGCAGATTCCACCTGAGTCAGAAATTTGAAGTGTGGTTGGCACCTCCAGCCACCTCCACAACCATGTTCTTCCACCACCACCCCACCTCCACCCCGTGTTGGACGGACCGCGATCCCCCTCCCGGCTCCTGTGGGGATCTGTGGGGGTGTGACTCACAGCCAGCATCATCCAAAAGCAAAGGTCAGCAGGCGTCCAGGTGTGTTAGAGGCGCCTGATCCTTCCATCTCCCATGACTCCTCGGGGACCCCGCTGAGTCTAAAGACCTGAGAGCAATGGAGGAGCCGCCCCAAGCTCACAAGGAGGGCTCGCCCAGCCCGGGGTCTCACTGCTCACAGAACAGCGCTGCGTAACCTGGGGCCAGGGCTGCCCATCCCGCATCCACAGGCGGGGGTGGGACCAGCCTAAACGTGGAGCCATTCCCCCGGGGCCAGGGCTGCCCTTCCCGCACCCACAGGCGGGGCTGGGGCCAGCTGAAATGTAGAGCCATTCCCTGGCCGGCAAGCTCCACAGCCCAGCTCTTCAGATGCCTGGAGCCCTTCTGAGGGCCCCCAGCCGCATGAAGTAGCCCTCCCGACCCCAAGCACACAAAGACCCCTTCCCATAACCTGCCCCTCTAACCCCGGGCCATCCAGGGGCTGCAGGGAGGCCGGACACAGTCTCCATAGCTCCCTCCACTTAATAAGCAAGACAGGGGGCCCAGAGAGGCTGCGGGGCCTGAGGGAACTAAGTGTTGATGGGATGATGAAAAAGGGGGAGTGTGTGCAGGGACATATCCTCAGTGGGTATGAAAATGCTAAGTGTGAACATGGAGGCATCTGCCACCACAGGAAACACTAAAAGCACTTTTCAGCTCTTGAATTTCCTTGTTTCTGCTGAAATTTCTCGTCACTTCCCGTTTTGTCTGTCTTTTCCCCAAAGTTATTTGACGTATTTAAAATAGTATTGTTTTTTTTAATATTCTTTTTTTTCTTTAATTTATTTTTGACAGAGAGAGATACAGAAACAGAGCGAGAACTGAACTGGGGGAGCTCCCCAGTTCAGCATATGGGTCCGCATGGGCGGGGGCCGGGATTTGATCCCCGGCCCCCGGCGCTGCAAAGTGAGCGCTTAACCCACTGAACCATCCCAGCTTCCCCTAAAAGTGTTTTAAAGGCCTTATCTTCCAAGGCAAACATGTGGGTCACCAGCGGCCTGCACCATGCAGCCTGCAGTGACCTCCCTACAAACCCCCCTCCCAGGCCTCGGGACCGCCCACACACACCCAGGGCAGGAGATCGCTCAGAACCCCAAGGAGCCCCCCGACATTCAGACCCTCTGCCATGAAACCCAAAGCGAGCTTTCCCCAGCGGGTTCGGCTTAGAGCAAAACTTTTTCAGGGAACTGGAAGTGTAGATCAGAGTTGTGTTTTTTTGTTTTAAGATTCATTTTTATTGTTTTTGAGAGACAGAGAGAAGGAGGAGGGCCCAGAACAGTCTCCATAGTTGCACATCATTGGTTTTTCCACATAGTTTCATTCCACAGGTGGACGGGGCTGCACAGGGCAGGAATTGGGCTGGGGTCCCGCCCCGGTGAGAACTAAACTGGGGGCACTCCCTAGCTCAGCATATGGGTCCCCACTGGCCAGGGCTGGGGCCGGGGCCGGGATTCGATCCTCAGTCCCTGGGGCTACAAAGTGAGCGCTTAACCCACTGAGCCCTCCCGGCTTCCCCCAGAGTTGCATTTTAGACACTTGGGATCAAGATAGCCTCAAAAAGCAACTTTCAGGGGTTGAAAGATGGAAAAACCTGGATTTCAGAAACTGGTATTTGGTCACACATGCCTAGTGTGACAGCCTCTGTGACTCGGAACTCCAAACGGGTGGCCTTGAACTCATTCAGAGCACAGTGCTGTCCTGGAAGCGTCAGCCCTGTGATTCTTGTGGCCAATTCTCCAGCACGAGTGGGCTTGCCTGGCGGGAATGTCCCACGTCAGCGCTGGCTCCTTGCAGCCTGGGCCCTCCTCTCTCAGCGTGGGCAGTCTCCTGCAGCACCACCGCGCTGGAGGCATGGCTGCCGGGGCCCCGTCCCAGCGTACCACATCTGGACAGGCACACAGATCAAGGGCAAAGCAGGGCCAGGGAAGTTCATAACCCCAAGCCCCAGGCACTGTTTCAGCTGTGAGAATGAAGGTAATGACGGCTGCTATCACACAAACCGTATGGCCTGCGCCAGGCCCCGTGTTAACATGGGCCTGCTCTCCCTGTGCTCCCAGCCACCCGGGAAGCAGCTACACTTGTCAACCCCATGTGACAAACAAGACCTCAAGCCTCACTCCTCTCAAACACACCACGTTTAATCACTTAACAGAAACACCGGAGAAAGAAAATCCTGTACGCACACAGACATACATGCATGGGCGTATACATATGTACGCACATAATGTAAAAAATAATGCACCAGCTTTAACTTGGAGGATTACAACTTTCATGGGGAACAAAGCTTTCCATGTGCTCATTACAGGCTTGCTGTTGTTTTTCCAGGATCCTCACCTTTCCTCATACATAAAGGAATGGCAGGATATCTACTAGAAGGGTCCTCATTTACATAGACAAGCACTTATGTAAGGCTTAACCTTTTTGAGCTTGAACCTGAAGCTTCTCTCCAGTACACCCCCGAACGGCCTGAATGTCTTCAAGCAGCAATAAGAAGACACCTGAAAAAATTGGGGAAGCCGGGATGGCTCAGCCGGTTAGGCGCTCACTTTGCAGCCCTGGGGGCCGAGGATCGAATCCCGGCCCCGGCCCGTGTGGACCCATATGCTGAGCTGGGGTGAGCTTCCCATGCAGGAGGCCCCCAGCCCAGTTGGTCAGGAACCATGCCTGGCCCCCGCCCACCTGTGTGGAACGAAACCATGTTGAAAGCTGATGACGTACAACTATGGAGACGGCTCTGGGCCCTCCCCCTTCTGTCTCCCTCTGCCTCTGTCTCTCTTGGTCTCGGTCAAAAACAATAAACCTTAAAAAAAAGACACCTGCGAAAAATAAAGCAAAATGTTAATTGTAGAATCTAAGAGCATACAGGTGTTTACTGTAAAATTCTCCCACTTTCCTGTGTATGTAAAGATTTTGGTAAAAAATTGTTGGGGACAGGTATAAGAGGGACTCGTCTGCAATGACACCATCAAACCTGGGCTTCCCGTGGAACTTTCACGAAAATCACTAGCAGGAAAACACCTGTACCCACGTCTGAGCGGCTATGCGTCCGCGCTGCACACGCCCTCCCCGCGCCCAAAACACGCAGCTGCAGAAGCGCCAGCAGCGGCGGCCGCTCCCAAGCGCATGCGCCACGCCGGTCGGCGCGCGCCGGTGACGTCACGCCCGCGACGTCACGGCGCCGCCGTCCTCGAGCTCCGAGCGCGAGTGCGCCGCCGGCCTGGCCACCGAGCGTGTGCCGCGCGAGCTCGGCTACGAGGAGCCTCTCCGCCACCCGCCCTGACGACAGAGGCCGGAGGTCGCGGGCTGCTGGCGGAAGCGGGGGCGACGCCGGAAGCGCGTCGTCAGCGCGCGCCGGAAGTGCGTCACCAGCGCGCGCCGGAAGCGGCCCGAGCATGAAGAGTAAGCGCGTTAGAGGGGCCCCGAGATTGAAGAGGGGTGGGCGGGACGGGTGTCCGCGGAGTCCCCGCGGGAACCGCTGCGGCTCGGGCCGCCTGGCCCAGTCTCCGAGCCGGGGCGTCGCAGCGGGAAGCGGGGTCTCTGGGCGCTGCTCAGTGGTGCGCGGTGCCACCTTGTTAGGCCCGACCCGGGTGACCGTGGTCAGGGCTCTTCGCTGCGACCTGGTCTCCCCTTCTGTGCGGGGCTGACGGTGGTGCGAGCCCCGGCCGCTGGCTGGGAACGGCACCGCCCGCCCACGGCGCTGGGAGCGGAGTCGGGGAGGGCTGTGCCGAGCAAGGGAGCGGGCGCTCGGCGCAGTTACAGGCAGGGGAGTGTGGGCACCGTTACCGCCGGGATCGTGAGCTGCGGGGCCATACCTGGATCAAGTTAGTGATAACCCCGTAAAAGCCTGGCTCCGGAGGCATAATGAGGTAAAGTCTGCAGCTTTTTACCAGGCCCGTGGCCCATAGCGAGTGCTCAATGACTTAGATGTGTGTGGTCGCAGGAAAGGCTTCCAAGTCTAATGCTAGGCACCGGTGGCGGGTGAAGCACCGCGTTCCCGCGGGTCTGGGCCTGTAAGCTGCTTTCCCCGCATTCCACTGGAGGGAGAACTAGACCCCCGTGTATAAAACCCGCTGAGGCCGCTTTGTCACGTGCTCTCAGGGGGGCACGAGGGAGCTGGGGTGTATTTTTAGTGGCGTGTGCATCAAATTTTCTAAGCTGGCCCTTAAACCAGGACTTGGTCTTGTTCTGACTCTGTTCACCCTCATACTCTGTCCACAGTGCCACACTTTTCCAGACAGATTAAGTAAGAAACAGGAGTGTGGGAGTTTTTAGAGGTTGAAAACACATTGATGAGTATATATTTTGAGCTTGAAGGCAGACCTGTATTTCATCAGTTTAGGACACCAATGGTAGGATGCATTCTAAATTCATAGATACCGTATTTTCCAGCGTATAAGACGACCCCCTAATTTTACAGTTAAAACATAGGTTTAGGCCTATATTCGCTGTATAAGACTACCCCCCACTTCCGAGGCTGTAGTCTTATACAGCGAATATAGGCCTAAACCTATGTTTTAACTGTAAAATTAGGGGGTCGTCTTATACGCCCGGTGGTCTTATACGCCGGAAAATACGGTACTAAAATGTGAAAAATCTTTGTCAACATCTTACAGTTAACAAAATGGAACATTTCCAACCACCTGCACCCTGGAAAGCTCTATGACATAATTCTTAAATGACCTGCTTTCTTAGACTGACTGAGCAACGTCTCCTGTCCCCAACCTGTGGCATTTTAAGCCAGTGCAACTCCCCCGGGTGGCGTGCTGACCTCAATAACGGAGAACTTGCTGGAAATGCAGGACATGGGAGCGGGGCCCAAGAAGCTGCCTTGTCCTAAGACCCCAGAGGCTCTTCCACACATCGGTGTTTGAGAAGCCCTGTTTTAAAGCACACCCTGGGATTTCTGTGATGGATGTGGCCAGAGGGTAGGATAAGGCATCAAGGAAGTTCTGAAATTGTGCCCTTGGGACCCCCCCCCAGCTTCCTGTCTCTGAATAAGCCTAATCATTTTCATAGTTTAAAAAGTCTTGGGCCTTAGAGTCATACACAGGAGGAGTCATTTTGTGTGTGTTTGTTGTTACTCCCTCCCCCAGGTGTGATCTACCATGCCTTTTCTCAGAAAGAGGCGGAAGAGCTTGATGTGCAGGTGAGGTGCTTGGAGGGGGTCTGTCTCCATGCCGTCAGCGCTGCTTAAAAGTCCTTTCCCACGTCTCCCCATCTCTCCAGTACATGTGTCAGGCTCGGTCAACGTCTGGCCTGGCCTTTCCCATCATGCTGACAGAGTCAAGCTTGGTTACCTAACGCTTCCTGGTCTCGTGTCAGCTCCCACTGTGCAGGGGACACTAGGCTGTGCCCACCTGAAACCTGCCCCGTGAGCACTGTCATGTGACCTTGACCCCTGTGGAGGGCAGACGAATCACGTTGCATGAGTGGGATGTATGGATTACGTTGGGCCTGGGGGCTGCGTGCCCGGCTGCTGGGTATGGCAGGAGAGTCACCACTCACTATGAGGAGGTGCCTTAAAATCAAGATTTTGAAAGACTGGTAGATCTTTATTTGGCTTCTCCATGAAGGAGGGGCCACTTAGGTATTTTAACAATCAAATGATCGTGACAGTGTTAGTAGTGACGACAGTGGCCTTTTAGTTAGCACCTGAAGGTACAGAGCTGAAGCCTCCGCTCCTCACTCCGAGCTGCTCTGACATGGTGTGTCACCTCGCCGCCCCCACCCCCCTGCCCCCCATAAGGGGACAGCTCGATTACCACAGACAGGTGAGCCTCAGGGTGTCTGCAGCCCACTTAGTGCCACAGGGGCCTGGGAGATGGCCCCACTCAGGCGGGGCCTTGGCAGATGGTGACACCCCCTCGTCGGCGGTGGCAGATCTGGGGCAGGCGCATCTGAGTGAGGAGCAGAGTGGGGGCACCCCAGCTGGAGAAGCAGGGGTGCTCTGATTCTTTCAGAGAAAATACACATTGTGACGGTTTGCCCAGAAGTGCCCCCCGAGAGCCTTGCTCGGTCACGGTCACGGCACTGCTGTATGTGCGGGAGTGCGCACGGGGTGGGGACGGGGACTGCCATGCTGCCGGTTCCTGCCTCTGCATTGTGTGGGGAGCAGCCCCACGCATCCACAGAACAAGAGACCCCGGTAAAGAGACCTGCGCAGGGCGCGGTGGCAGAACCCCTGCCCCTGGGGCTGGGCCACTTTCCCTAGCGTTAGGGTCATTTCCTTCACGGCCATCGCTCAGCCGGCCTCCATTCGGTCCGTGCCGATTGCAGGCCATCATCTCTCCCCTGCCCGAGAGCAGGAGGTCTTTCCTCCAAATGCAGAGGGTTTCGTCCTCAGAGGGGCTGGGCAGGAGCCCAGGGTGACGGAGCTGTGCCGTGGGATGGCCGCAGGTGGGCGTGTGAGCGGGACTTCGGGGCGGGTCCCCGAAGGCATCCTGTCTGCGCGGAATTGGTGCAGGAGGGCACAGCCGCCCTGAGCCCCGTGCCGCCTGTCCCCACGCAGCACCCCGGAGCCCTGCGCGCCGAGGCCTTCGTGAGGGCCTTCCTCAAGCGATGCACGCCCCGCATGAGCCCGCAGGCCCGGGAGGACCAGCTGCAGCGCAAGGCCGTGGTCCTGGAGTACTTCCCCCGCCGGAAGCACAAGGAGAAGCGCAGGCGAGCCAGGGGCCTCTCCGCCAGGCAGCGGCGCAAGCTGCGGCTCTTCGACATCAGACCGGAGCAGCAGAGGTAGACCCTGCCAGGGGCCTTTCCACCTCGGAGCTCCGGCCCTGGGGCCTTCCCACCCGGGAGACCTGGCACGGGTGGGCCGCAGCGCAGGGCGCCTGACCCGCGTGCACCGCCAGGGGGCAGCCCGCCCTCACCAATGGGGCTCCGCCGGGGCTGGCTCAGCGCAGCCTTAACTAACGACACCCCAGCCATCAGCGAGTCTGTTGCCCATGGCAACAGGCTGCCTGTCTTCCAGCTTTCATAGGAAAAGAGGAACTGGCATTTCTTACGCGTATTTCTTTATAGCTTTTAATAGCACTAGACAGTCGTCCCCTGGGGTTTTATTGCCCAAGACCCTGCTGCCCACATGTTTTGGGAGCTTCGGAAAGGGACTCATCAGCCTGTGAGGGAGGACGTCCTCCCTCTGGCTGACACTCGCCTCCTTGGCCCGGCTCTGCGTTCACGTGTCTGTTTGTAGGACGTGTCTGTTCACAGGACTGTTTGTAGACTTTTGCTTCAAGATCTGCACCCAAACAGCCTCCCACGTCCCACTAGACACTCGGTCTGTCACCTTGTCCAGGCCCCTCGGCAAAAGCAGCTGGGCTCGGTGGAGGAGAGGTGTCTCACTGGGGTCCCCACCAGTGGAGCCCACAAGACCCCATACAGGTGGTAATGGTCCCAGAAGAGAGCCTTTGGGGTCCTCTCCTGCTCTGTCCCCGTCACCCCCCACCTGCTCACTCACCCTCCAGACAGTCCTGTGATATTTTGCGGGGTCTTGTGTGGTGGCCACCCTGCCCTGTCTAATGAGGGCTCAGCCCAGTTCAGCTTCCTGGAACAGAATTCTGGAACAGCAGTAGCTGATCCAGGATCGAAGCCTCTTATGTAAATTAGTTCAGACAGTGTGCAGGGCTGCTGCGGCCGCCACCCCACAGCCACCAGGGACCCAGGTCATGTGGCCCCGCGGTGTCCTGCTGCCTCGCCATGGTTCCTGGTCTCAGATGCCACGGCTCGTGCAGCTGGGGGGAGGGGAGTGCTCTGCCCATGAGGAACAGCACCGAGGACATGCACCAGACCTGGGGCCAGGCCCAGCTCTGTCCTCTTCAGACGTTATGAGCCCAAGCTCAGTGGCCTCACTGCTTACCCCCTTCTGACTTTGCTGCAGATACAGTCTCTTTCTCCCTCTGCATGAACTCTGGCAGCAGTACATCCGGGACCTGTGCAACGGTCTCAAGCCCGACACGTGAGTTGCATCTCGGGGTGGAACCCAGCTCTGTGATCACGGTGCATGCAGCGTGGGAGCCGGATGCGCGTCTGCCTAGCACCCGAGTTGGCAGAGCACTTGTGGCAAACAGTCTAAGGGCTTCTGCTTGCCCCACAGGCAGCCACAGGCGATCCAGGCCAAGCTGTTAAAGGCAGATCTTCACGGAGCTATCATCTCAGGTAATTTGTCCAAGGGCATGGCCATCAGATGCTTCAGGCGGCAGGCACAGCAGTCATGAGGTTGGACGTGTTCCTGGCCACTCGGATGTCCCCAGATCGCAGCACTGGGGTGAAGATGAGAGTTGTCAGTTCTGGCCACTCACTGGCCACACTCTCAAAGGTCTCTGTGTACCTTCTCCATGCGGAGACCCTGCTGGTCTCCCAGAGGGCACGGCGGCTGCTGTTGCTCACCCACAGCCCGGAGCCGTGAACAGACAGTCCCGTTCATCCAGGCCCTGGTTAAATGTCAGCTGTGGGCTGGCACCTCCTACACTGTTCTCTCCAGCACAGACCTTTCCCGCATTCACTGCCCACTGCACATGACCCCCTGGACACTGACAGGCACACCCAGACAGACCAGCCCCTCCCTGTCGCAGCTCCATCGCGGTCCACAGTACACTGTACCCCTCCCTCACGCCTGGGTGGCCCGTAGGGAATCCTACTCTGGCCAACATTCGGGGGCCACGGGGAGACGTGTGTGGGCGTTCTTTCAGATCCTATAGGGAGACTTGCCCGTCCGCATAGCCTGGCTGTGGGCCTCTGTGTCACTGGACACACACGTGACCTCTCTGCTCAAGTGCTGCCTGAACCCCATGGCTGGGTCCACACAGGACACCTTGTCAAATCGTCGCTGGGCTGCAGAATCACGCAGGGGGTTGGGGAGCCTGCTCTCCCTCCCCCCCGCCTCCTGCCCCTGCAGCCCTGCCTGGCTGGCTATGGTCCCCAGCACCACAGGGACCCGAGTTTGAAGCTCCTTTTTCTTTGCAGTCACCAAATCCAAATGCCCCTCCTATGTGGGTGTGACAGGAATCCTCCTCCAGGAAACCAAGCACGTTTTCAAAATTATCACCAAGGAAGACCGCCTGAAAGGTGCGGAGCTCAAGGCCACCTCACCAGCCTGCCCTCGTGCCTCTGAGGGTTCAACTTGGCCTCGTGTCCTCGTGCTCCATGTACCTGTGGACCCCACGTGGCCACCAGCAGACACAGGCCTCCCTGGGGGGCAGGGACTGAGAGCACGTGGCAGGGTGGGGTTGAACATGCAGCTGGGAGGGAGCCGAGCACGCGGCAGGGAGGGGACCAAGCACACGGCAGGGACAGGGCTGAGCACGGGGCCGAGCGCATGGCGGGGAGGGGGCAGCTCCTGTCCCTGGGTTCTGAGAGCTGCCCCGGGATGGGGACCTCGGTTCCTGGGAGCACCAGGAGCAGTGTGGGCTCATACCCTCAGGCCTGTGAGTCCACATGTGTCACAGCCACGGCTGGAGGGGCCTGCCCTTGAGCCCCACGGCTGGTTCCCGGCCCCCCACCGTTTCCCTTTGTGCTCCCATTTTAAACATCAGGGTGGAACGCCGTAGGGCCACCTGCAGGTTGGGTGGGAAGAGCTGTGTGTGGCAGCGTTTCTGGGAGTCTGGTCCAAAGCCCTTAACCCCAAAACTTGGGTGTAGAGTTATATTTAAAACGTGACTAGATTGGCCTACAGCAGAGTGCCCCCCTATAAGCCTGCACTATTGCCTCCATGGGTCCCTGTTCCCCGTTAGCTTATGTCTAACACGGGCACCTTAGGAATAGCGACTGCATGAGAGGGAGCTTCCGGGGACCCTTCCTCACCTTCCCTCCTGCCTTTTCAGTCATTCCCAAGCAGAACTGTGTGTTCACCGTGGAGACCGGCGCCTTTGTGTCCTACATTTACGGAAGCAAGTTCCAGCTTCGGTCCAGTGAGCGGTCTGCGAAGAAGTTCAAGGCCAAGGGGACCATTGACCTGTGAGGCTTGCTGCCTCAGTGGTCACTTGTGACAGCGACAAGGGACACAGCACAGCCACCTCTCAGGAAGGGACGCCCTCCAGCCCATTACAGGAGCGCGAAGACGCTCGGCATCTGGGAAGAGACGCCCGCAATGAGGGGGAGCTGGGAGGATAGTTGGGGGGGGTCTGAGGTTTTGTCACTTACGCAGGGATGGGGGGCATGCTGGGGCTTCCTCTTTGTTTCCTGACTGTGACGAGTAAGTTGTTTGTGTGATAATAAAATGCACGTATAGACTTGGGGTGCACAAAGGCGCGTTCCTGCTGGGTGGGGGGCACAGCTGGGTTGGGCCTCCCACTGTCCTGTGGACACAGCCATCAGGCATCACGGGTCACAGCTCAGCAGCACAGTGCATCTTGGACACGTTTAGGTCACACTTGCTCCCCAGCTGTGACCTCACTAAGGTCTGCTTTTCTCTCAAGACCTTGGAGAGGAGTGACCGGGAGGTGCCCAGCGACCTGGCTGAGTAGCTCCATTTGCAGGGCAGGGCTGCGCCCGGCGAGGGCTGTTCCGGGACCCGCACAGATGGGAGCCTGCAGCCATGCTCCCACCCACATCTCAGATCCAGGGGCCGGGGGCTGCGGCTCCTGCCAGGTCTGACCCATGAGTGAAGCCAAGCTTTGGTTTCTCGGACTCTCCCCACGGTGGTATGTGTGGGGGCAGTGTTAACACTGAATTTAGGGCAGAACAGGCCTGCACGCCCCACAGGCTCCAGGTGCAGCCAGTCACAAGCCACCATGGCCGCCCCCACTCCAGCTGCCCCTGCCCCGGCCATGCGTGCCGGCCTTGGTTCTGAGTGGCCTCCGCTGCCTGTGGAGCGGAGCTCAAGTCCCTGCCCTGGGCTGTGGCAGCCTCGCTGTGCCAAGAGGATGGGTCCAGAGCGTTCCCCGCCTGGGGGGAACCGGGGAGTGACACCTGCAGCCGGCTCCCTGCTGCTGACAAGACCGGAAGGCACCTGCAAGGGCACATGTGCCCCCGCTATGACCTGGGTCCCCTGAGGAAGTCTGTCCTCTGTCCAGCTTGTCCCTAACAGTGCCCTGTGGGGACAGCTCTGAGCCACTACCCGCACCCACTCAAGACAGGGAGGGCAGCCAGTGCTGGTGAAACGCAGCTGCTCTGCAGGGAAGTTGTGGGACCACTGGCCACACGAAACCTGGTTTTCGTTTGGCGCAGACTCAAGGTTCCGGGGGTGGCCGTCTCGTTTGGAGACTCTGCTGCCCTCTCTCCAGGGGGACTCGAGAACGTTCTGCCACATGCCCGCTTCCAGGACGCCGTGTGGTCCCCTGGGCCACACCCCCTCCCAGGCAGGAGGGGACAAGCGCCTGGCTGAGCAGGCAGGGCAGCTATGGTAAGTGGGCATTGCTGACCAGCCCACATTAAGTGCCGCCCAGGACGAGGCCCGAGGCAGGACGTGGACCGGGGCCCGCCGTGGCGGGCAGTGTGGTCAACAGCACAGACTCCCGTCCCCACTGCCCAGGGACCTTGGGCATGAAGGCCAGTGTGACAGGCAAGGTCTGCCTCGTGTGAACGGCGAGCAATGGTGCCTGGATGTGGCATTCTGCTGACCATTCACTTACCTGTGATGACATCTGGGGGCCTCAGCGTCTCCATATGTTAAGGGTGGGCTTCCTGCAACAGAACCAGCAGGATGCAGGTGACAAACAGCCAGGCCCTTGGCTGCCCCCAGCTCTGGGGTGGGGCCCACGTAGCTTCATGTCCCAAGGTCCCCGCTGGCTCCTGCCCTCACTGGTGTTCGGGGGGCCTGGACTCCAATAGCGTCCGCGGTGCCCTCTAGCTCTGGTGCTGGGACTGTGATCTAGACCGTGGGCTGTTGGGACGGTGTGTTCTGGATGCTGGAAGATTGTCACATGGTCCTGAAGCGTAAACATGCCCCCCACCCGCCAATGACATAAATCACAGTAAAACGCCTTCTCTCTGAACAACGGCTTTCGTTCCAGTTCAGTTTGCATTTCTTAGCTATAACGCCTAATTAAGACATCTGTTAAACGTCCATAATATTAACTTAATTGAGGGGGTTCGAATAGAACTTCATTGCAATTGTCCATTTAATTAACCTCGAGGGCCTGTAATGGGCGTCTTAAATAGACGTCGTTAACGAGAGCGCTAGACAAGTGGGGATCGGCGTCACACGCTCTCGGTGGTTTCTCCTGAGCTGTGACGGGTGAGCGTCGCTCAGAGGCAGATGCCGGCCTGGCTGGGCCATCGCCGAGGGCCCGTCCTGGGGCTCCAGCCACCCTGTGTCTGGGACGGCTTCACCCAGAGAGTAAGGTGACCCGATGTTAACATTGGTAAAGCGGGACACCATGGAGGGGGCTCTTGATTAAAAATTGGGTCCATCTCCCGCCGTTCCCTAGCTTGTCGTGCATTCTTTCCAAACATCGGGACTTTTTTAAAACGCCGCAGGACACAGGACACACTGTTAAACATCGGGACTGTCCCGCCCAAAGCGGGACGTCTGGTCACCCTACCCAAGGCCACTGTCCCCAAGGCCACTGCCACCAAGGCCACTGTCCCCAAGGGGCCCTATGGTGACCAGATGTTAACATGGGTAAAGCGGGACATCATTGACCGGGGGGGAGGGGGTTCTTGATTAAAAATTGGGTCCATCTCCCGCCACTCCCTAGCTTGTCGTGCATTCTTTCCAAACATCGGGACTTTTTTAAAACGCCGCGGGACGCGGGACAAATTGTTAAACATCGGGACTTTCCCGCCCAAAAGCGGGGTGTCTGGTCACCCTACCAGAGATGACACTGTGCCCCAGGCCGGGAGCACAGAGCTGCCCCTTCGGGCACCTGTCACAGGAGAAGTCAGACGGAGCCCCTGGGGGCGGGTGGGCAGGCTCCATGGGGGGGCTCACCCGCAAGTTCAAGGGCACTGAGACCCCAAAGCAGAGCAGCCGTCTCCCTGCCCCACCCGACCCCGCGCTGGTCGGCTCACCGCCCCACACCAGGGGGAGCTTCCGGGAGGCGAGGACACGACCTTGTCATGGTGGCTGCGGTGTCCCCAGGGATCTGGAAGCACAGGGGACCCGCGCAGGTGCTCAACGACTGCACGCGGCCCTCCCACGTGCAGCTGTGACGCCCCGCAAACCCGCACCCCTCCCGGGCGTCCAGTCACCTCAGCCACAGCCACAGCGCCTCACCGGCCTCGCAGCCTCCAGCAGCGGCGCCCGCACGGCCCGGGGACCGTCGTCAAGCATGACCCAGGCCGTGTCGCTCCTCTGCTCAGATCCCCCAGGGGAGGTCTGCTCTGAGGAGAGATGCAGCCTCGTTCCCCACAGAGGAGACAGTGAGGCAGCTGCTGCCACTGCACCTCACAGCTGAGCCCAACTACAGTCCCAGGGAGCCAGGGCGGCGGCCGCCATTGCCCGGCCGTAAAGCAACTTCCCTCACGACAGACGCCGGAAGCAGCGGCACTGCGGCTCTCGCTGCCGCTGCCGTGAAAAAAAAATCACGTGGTCAGGGGGCTTGTCATACGGTGGGCGGGGCCTCCATGTGACTAGCACGCGGCTGTCACGTGATCGGCGGGGCTGCCACACAATAGGCCCCTGATTGTCACGTGATCGGCGGCTGTATGTCACTTGATTGGCACCTGATTGCCACATGATCAGCATGGGTTTGTAGTGTGAGCGACACCTGATTGCCACCTGCTGGCGGCTGTATGTCATGTGATCAGCACCTGACTTGTGTGTCTTTGCCTCATGACTACCAGTAAGGTGACCAACTGTCCTCCTTTAGGGACGACGGTCCTCCCTCGAAAAGTCTCCTCCTAGATGTCCCTTTTTTCTTTTTTTTTTTGGTTCTACGATTGATTTCTTTCTTTTTTTCTTTTTTTTTTTTTGTTAAATGTATTGGGGTGACATTGACTGGTGACAATTAGATCGTTTCCGGCTGTACACGTCCACATCACGTCACCTAGGCTCCGCATGATGTGCTCACCACCCAGAATCAGCCGTCCTCCTTTTCATTGGAAAAAAGTTGGTCACCTTACCACCAGGTGTTGGACCTCATGGCGGCCGCTGGTGCCTCTGCAGTAAAGCCAGTCCTCCCATTACGGAGGCCGGCGGCCGCCTGGCTACTGCCGAAGAGCAAGGCCCCCAGTTACAGTGGCCGCCTAGCACCCCTCAGGGCCAAGTCGGAGGCCGCCTGGCGCCTACCATAGAGCGAGGGGCCTCAGAGCAGATGTGGCCTTGGACCCACGTGGGATGTGGGCAGGAAGCACGTGAGGTGGGTGCAGGGGGCTCCCACGCAGTGTGCAGGCAGGACCCACCGCTGCTGTTGCAGCACCAGCCAACCCAGCCAGCGCCCACTGTGCGCTCTACAGGAACCACGTCAGACCCCACAGCCCCGGGAGCGGTTTCCAAAGTCCACATTCACCAGGAGCCTCAGACGGGCCCTCAGCTGGCAAAGAGGAGTGGCAGGGCCTTGAACCCCCATGCTCGACTCGGAAGCCGCCAGCCCCCCACAGAGCCCACAGATTCAACAGGCCGCGTTTGGCCTCCACCACCAGGCCCAGCCCCCTTCTCGGAGACCCAGGGGCAGCGTGCCTCCGCTGAGGGTCACTCTCTGCCCTGCACCCCTTGAGGGGCCCTGAGGGACCCTCACCTGTCCCAGGAAAGGCCGCCCCATCCTGAAGGGGCTGCAGCCCTCTGCTCTGGGCCGCAGCCTTTCCAGCTCGGACTTTGCCCGTTTGACACTTATTCCTGAAGTGATGGGGGGGTGTGGGGGAGGAGTGTGGGGGGAGA
>PVKE010014038.1:0-35565 GCA_004027555.1 Craseonycteris thonglongyai | reverse complement strand
GGCTTAAAATCTATTCTCTACTTACTCAAATATGGGAGGCTATGTTGGCCAAGCAGACTCTGAATCCACTTCCTGGGCAGTCGACATGACTGTATATGGCAGGACAGCTTTCTCACCAGTTGCTGGTAGAGAAGCTGAAACAGAGCATGCAGGTATGATAGGTCCTGCTTTTAGAAGGCCAGCAATGCCCAGGTTGTGCTTATAAATGGAATTGATTCCTATACATGAGGCATGGTAACTCAGTCCATGATATAATGAGGTCTAGTGACTAGGCTAGTAATGTTTCCTTCCTTAGGGGAAGAGTTAAAGAGGTATATGGGAAGAGAAGTAGGGACTTTCTAGGAAAGTTGAGTAAACTTTGGGTAGTTCCCTTCTCAAAAGACAAAGACAGGAAAGAAAAACAAAGAAGAGATAAGTTGGCTACCCAATATTCAAATATTACTGTAGTTCAGCATTTTCCAATATGTGTTCTACATATATTAGATATATTTCTGCTAAGACTAATTCATGAATTTTTCATTATACTTAAATTGTAATGCTCAGTTGTGTTAAAGCAATGGTTTTCAAGATTTTAGTAGACTAAATATTACCTAGGACAATGAAGCCATTGTTTTAGATCCTTTTCATTCAAAATTCAAAACTTTAAATAATAAATGTACGCAGATTTATTCATTTCAAACCAGTTTATTGAGTATCTACTAGTTCTGGTTCCTGTCATGATATTATGAAAGATTCATGTATTAAACTAACATATTCATGTGCAAAAATTTGGTTGTGGTTAAGATCATAGTGAAAAGTCCTTAAAAGAACAAATTTGAGAAGAGAAAAAGAGTACTTAAAGGAAGGTACTCTTTTTAGGAATGTAGGGAAATCATGTAGGCCCTTCTCTTTATAACCTCATCTCCCCCGCCTCCCCCCCCACCGCCGCTTGACTATAAATACAAGTGCTGTGTTCCTATTCTCAGGAAGTTTTAAGAAACTAAGTATTATGTACAAAAATAAAAAATCTAAGATTCTTATCAGATAGAAAAAAATAAGAATTTTGAGTCATAATTGAACATTTAATTGATGAGGTTTGCAAACATATTAGATGTGAATATGTAGAAAAGGAAGATAAAGAAAAGTAGCTGCTCTCTGTTTGAATGACTGGAAGTTAACCAAGTTAGTATTTGAGAAGCACGACTGAGATAGAGCACATGGTAAATGATTAGCCCATGTGGGGGCTTGTGAGTTACAGTATCATTTTAGCCAAATACAGTGTTCCCCCTTATTCACAATTTTGCATTCTGATCTGAATGCATTAAATGAAAATTTTCGGAAGTCAACAATTCCAAAGTTTTCAACTGACTGCCATTCTGTCGTGCTGAATAGTGTGATGAAGTCTTGCATCATCCCACCTGAGACACGAATCATCCCTGTGCCGTCATCTCCACATTGTATACACTCCCTATTTCTAAGTCCCTGTGCAGCCATCTCCATTGTCAGATCAACTGTCAAGGTATCACAGTGCTTGTGTTCAAGCAACCTTTGTTTTACTTAATAATAGTCCCAAAGAGTAAGAGTAATGATGCTGGCAATTTGGATAGGCCACAGAGAAGCTGTAAAGTGCTTCCTTTAGGTGAAAAAGTGAAAGTTTAGGAATTAAGAAGAAGAGAAGAAAAAAGACACTCAACAACTCTTTTCAGAAATTTGGATTCTGATCAGAATTCTGTACTTCCTGTTCTCTCAACCTCGATTTGTCTTTCTCTAGAAAGGTGACTGACTGCCTCACCACTTTCAAGCCTTGCTCATATTTTAGCTTTTAGTGTGACATTCTCTGGTCTTATTTAAATTTTTACACATAACTCTCCAACAAATCTCTATTCTCCTTGTTCCCTTTTTACTTTTATCCATGGCACTTATTACCTTCTAACTTACTCATAATTTACTCATTTTAATTTATTTATTATTACTCTTCTCCAACTAGAAAATTAGATCCATGAACGCAGAGGATTTTGTCTACTTTGTACACTTTCTGTGTCCATAATGTATAAAAAAAGTACTTGGAGTTATTTAATATGTATTTGTTCAATTAATGAATACATTAATGAATGAATACATGGTTAGTAGACTGTGCTATCAACTCAGTCCAATAAACTGTTATATTTGCTAGGACACAATTCAGAGAGACAGCCTTGAACAAGTGATTATTCTTTTATAAGTATATTCTACCTCCTGATATTTTGTGACTTGGCTCAAATTTGATATCTAAATATATATATCTTTAAAGAAGGGAAGTTCTACTCACATTTAGAATATTTCGGTCAAAAAAGGAGGGTGTTTTCTTTATACCTTCTTTAGCTGAATTTCAGAAAAAAACACACATTCAGACTATCAATTCCTAGGTATTCCTGTATATTATAATCTTTTTTTGAGGATTTATTCTCTAAAGGTAGGGTTCCCTTTAGTCAGTGGACAGATAACCATACTTAAATTAGAGATCATCTTTTAAAGCTGAAAGATTTTACTTTCTACCATGGTTTATAGGCTTTATTCTTCAACTCAGTAGATAAATACTTACCACACTCCCATAGAGTCAGATAAAGCCCTTAGATTCAACTAATAAGCCTAGTTTATAGAATGGAAAATGGCCATACTGGGAGGAAGGATCAATTTTTTTCTTCCACTAAGTTAAAATAAATAAATGAATGAATGAATACATACATACATACATAGCACTCACTGACAGTATTTCTAAGAAATAGGAGGCATTTCCAAGGCAGGCATATGTGTTCATTTCAATGACTAAAATGGATTCCCAAGGGGAAAGTGGTCTCACACTGACATGATTTCCAACAGGAGAAGGAAAAGAGATTAGAACGCTTCTCACAAGCTCATATGTAGCCTTGGCCGTCTGCTTACCTGTGAATGTGTATTTCAGTTGGGTAAGTTCTGATCCTGTCTGTCTTCTGCTGGGGCTCTAGAAATCCATAGTCAAAGAAACCATTTTCAGAAAAAAGTATTCTCATGGTAATGTTGTTTTTAAGAAAAGAAAATGTGTTTACTGTCCTGGCATATTATTATACTGAACCCTGAAAGTATTCTTAGATAAAGAGTATGTTTTACACACAATGAAGGAATTAAAGTTGCTTATATACAGTGTTTGAAATTGCACTGATTGGTTAAATGCATATTTTTTTCACGATAACCATTTATTGTGTATTGATATTTCACAGAACATAACATTAAACTTATCAAATCTAGATGTTTCAAGTGGACTTCTTAGAAACTATCTAGCATATTTTTATGATTCTAAGATAGAGAACAGGTATAAATTTGATATGGGGGGTGTTTAATACAACACAGGTGAAGATATATAGTCTTAACTTCTAAATCAAAGAGCTTCAAGATTTCAGTCTTTAGTTTTATCAACTTATCCATGAATGCTTCTTTATCTCAGAGTCATGTCTCCCCACTGTAGCCAAGTCAACCACTATTTATTTGCCCTAAGATCTTGGAAACTATTAACTCAACATTGCAATCTCTTGCATCAGCAGAATTTTTACTAGGTAGAGCTAAATCAAAGAAAATGGGATTTAGGGTTCCCTGTTTCAATTCCAAAAATATATACAATACAAAGTTTTATGTATCAGTGAAAGAAAAACACCAATATTTTGGAGTGTAGTAGAGCAACTTAATATAGATGGCTGTTTTAAGCTGATAGCTGGAAAGTGAGGAGGAATTCATCAGACAAGGAGTAGATGAATGAGCGTTCCTGGTGATGAGAATGTGTGCACAGGCCATACAGCAGGAAAAAAATGTGATCGGGAAACTGAGTGTTAAAAGGTTTTGTGATGGAAGCTTATGAGTTAAGATTAAAGCCCCCAAATGCTCTAATAAACAATACAAAGTCTCAAAATGTAACATGATAAAAATTTACTTTTTGCTGTTGTCCAAAGAAGTTCAGGTGTCTCTTCTAGGTGCTTGTCCTCCAAGTGTTTCAGGCATACAGACTTTTGGGTTCACCATTTCAGCATCTTTCTCTTCCAAGGGACAATAAGGATCAATCACATGGGAAACATTAGTATTGCAAATGGGATATATCTCTCTCACTCACTTTACATTATTGAAAATTGTTCATTTGTTCTCAGCCCAGCCACAAGTGTGAATGAGAAATGTAATCTTCCTTTGATGTTCAGAAAAGATGCAGATCTATACAGTCTTTGCCTCAAAGGCAGAAGAGAGATAAAAGCTGAGGCCAGAGAGCTAAGCATGTGCTACATCTTAAACCCTTATAGTTCACTAAGATGTTGAATTATATTTAAAAAATCAGGAAATGCATGAATGTCTGTAAGCAAGAGAGTGATATAAAGGGTGTCCCAGAATTCACGCAAGAAGTAATTTTGATAGAAGACACAGGTTTATAATTAAAAATTGTAAATTTTCATCGCTCAACAATGAAAACGCGTTGTTCTTTCATGTAGCACTCCATTTTTAATAATCCTGAACTGTCAGCTGTCACGCTGTCTTTTTTTTTTCATTGGCAACACTTTACTGCACAAATGACTCGAAATTCAAATCTTGCGTGAATTTTGGGACACCCTTTAATTTCGTTTGCACTTTTACAAGATCACTCTAATTATAATGTGGCTGTCAGGAAGAAAGCAGGGCATATGATCTGAAGCTCAAAAAGCGAGTATGATTCGGCAACAAAACCTGGAATTTGAGGCCCTACCAGAAGTAATCAAAGTAAATGGGCATGGATGAATTTGCTATTGGGGAGGGAGGGGGGCATTTTTAAAACAAATCTAGTTCATATTAAAATGATTTTAAATTTATTCTTGTTTTCAGTACAGATCAAAGGCTAGTGAAATGTCTGACGTGCTGACCAATAACCGTTATTATATTACGTTCTACGTTCAGAAAAGGGAGAGGAAGGCAAGCACGTGGACCTAACAGTTTATTTTCCTCTCTCCATCTGGAGAGGGCTGATACAGTGCACGGAGCTTTATTGTACCTACTTCTGGGACTAACTTAGGAAAGAACACAAATAGCCTACACTTTGATTTCAAGAACATTTTTTTTTTTAATGTGTGAAAAGATTTAAGTGTGTGGATGAGTCAAAGGATAAATTTCTGTGAGTCACTGGGGATTAAAGAATAGAAATGCCAGTTTCAGTCTCCAGTAACTGACAGATTTGATAAACATTTATAAAACAAGATTATCTGTACCGTAACATGCAGCAAGATGAAAATGCAACATCGAGTTCTCCCTTTATTAAAAGTTCCTGAATATGAGAACTTAAATGACTAACTGATACAGGGTCACCTGAAGGCATTGCAAATAGTACAGAGAAGGGAACAGAGCCAAGTTATTTATATTTTCCAGAGGAAGTATTTGCTTACAGGCAAAATGTGGCTTCAGCAACCATTAAAGTTTATGTATACAGCCCCACTGATGGTTGTCTTTTTAATTCAATAGAGAAAATATAAGCAAATATGAAGTGTTCTTTGCCTCCTATATTTACCGACAAAGAACACAGCAAGAGAATGGCCCAGGGGATACGTAGATAGACAGTAGGATTCTCTTAGAGGCTCTGGTGGTAGGATCTTCAAAGTCAACCACATATATGTATTAATTTTGTTTCTTGCCCAGATTGTATCTGATATAATCACTCTGCCACCAGTCTGCATTGTTTGACCTGCCCATTCTAGACTAGAATAGTAGGAGCTCTGTCCCTAAGTGATTTATTTTAAGCAATATTGGAATTGCACTGAAACAACTGATTTCCAAAATTTTCACTTTTCTAGTTGCCATAGAATTTTATAATCATGTGCATCTATAAGGCTCAAATAATTTCAAACCTTTTCTAGCACAGATTCTTTGAGAATCTGAAGGCAACAATAGTTTCCGAAAATAAAATATCACACATATTGTGTCAAAATGTCTAGTGTTATTGTTGTTTTCTTTTACCTCTGAACTCAACCATGTATCAGAAATTTATAACTTAGAGAAAAAGATTACTTTTCCAAATGTGGAACTTGTACTCATTCTTTCCACTCTTGGTCCACTGCTATAGCTACCATTAGGTATTTTTATCTTAATTCTATTTTTATGAGCATGCATTCACTTGGTAGATTTTTACTGACAGATAATACATCCCTGTACAACATGATCTCAGTTATTGCAACTAGGCCAAAGATAGACAGAGGAAGAAACTAGTAGACTGTTGACATGACTTTAATATATTTTTTCCAAATCCAAAAAGGGTTGATTTTTCAAAACAAACAAGGTTCAGAGTAGGCTTAAGTGACAAAGGGAATCATTAGTGATTTTCTTCCAACCTACTTGATAATCTCTTTAGTCATTTGTACTGGTTTGTTAATTCATTAATTATTTTTAGCCTTATTCTATTTCAGAAAGTTAGTGATAATAAGCAAACACAAGAGTTTTGTCTAATCACTTAGCACGTGGTTTAGAAAATTGTTAGGAAAAACAGAACACAATCTTATTCCATGAATGTAATACAAAACCCAAATCCAAAACTTATAGCTATAGCCTCATCCCACATCTACGCTATCATCATTGGAGACTCAAGATTTCTAACTATAGACACTTAACATGATCCTCTTTCTTTCCTGAACTTTAAGAATATTTCCCCTTTGAGTGGGAGGAAAACAAAATGGGTGTGGAAAAATAAAAAGAAACAAACAAAGAAACAAACAAGCATCAGCTGTTTCAAAGGGAAAATAAGCCGAAAAAGAAAAGTTGCCTATCAGGAGAAGGGTCTGGACAAACTCCAAGAATATATAAAGGAAAGGAAAAAATTGTTTAAATTGTTTCCAGACAAATGACTTTAGCCTTCATTTTTTGGATTAGTCAGCACCACATAAGGGAAAAACAGACAATAGCTACCAATAAGAAGCCCAGGATGAAATGAAAGAGTGAAAAGGCCAAGCAATTATGCTCATGTCCTGTTGAGGAAGGTTAGACCTTTACTGTGGCTATAGATGCTGTTTTATCTGAAGGGCTTCTTTTCCTTATGGGACAAGAAATATGGAAATACTTCCTGCATAGGGAAAGAATCCAGCTTCTTGAAGAATATAGTGTGGTTTCAATGTGCTCAAAGACATCCTTTCTGCAGAATAAATTTTATGTCTTTAATGTCCCATCTAAGTCTCGTATAGTCTTAGACTGGCACTCCAATGATATTCACTAGACAATGATCTCTACAATAGAGATCCGAAAAAACTCAGCACTGAAAATCCTGAATACTCAAAATTATTTTCAACACCTGAATGTTTCACAATAATTCTTCTCCTGGGTTAAATGCCTTGTCTCTACGTGTTCTCTTTATAATACAGATTCTGTTACTTTCAAAAGAAAAGGAAATATATTTACCAGTTAGTAATTACCAATTAGCTTGGATTTAGGTATATAGTCTATTTGATTTACAATAAAGACATTAAGTTTCTTCATGAGGAAAAAAATCTGGAAATTTAAGAAACTTGGGTGATGTTCAGAGACAATTGGTACAATTGGAGTGCTAAAATAGCTTGCCAAAATTCAGAAGAGAATAACTAAATTCCCAGAGTTTAGGGTAGGAACCTTCAAAGAATTGAAACGCAGAAAATGAGGAGAAAAGACAATAAACGTTCATTTTCAATATTGCCAAAAGCTGGTGTGGGCACATGTCCAGGTTTTCCCAGGACATTCCAGGTTTATACTTGTTTTAATTATTACTCTTACTTTCCTTTTCATTCTCAGAAGGTTCTAATTTGGTCCATAAATTTTGTAGTCACCCTATCAAAGATTGTCTCTTCTACATTTCTCTTTTCAATAGCAGAAAAAGGCTTGGGAGAGGGAAATCTTGGCATGTGGATGTGAAAGGAAATGCCTTAGGGAGATCGTTGAAGACATTAAATACCAAACTAGGAAATTAGAAAATTAATCTCTGGGACCAGAGGCTGTGGTTCAAAGGAAAATGTGGTTTTCCCAGTGTGCAATATAGGTTCTAATCTTTTTTTTAAGTTTTATTTATTTATTTATTTATTTTTTGACAGAGAGAGAGAGAGAGAGAGAGAGATACAGAGACAGAGACAGAGAGAGAACTGAACTGGGGGAACTCCCCAGTTCAGCATAAAGTTCCACACAGGCCGGGCTCAGGATTCGATCCTCGGTCCCTGGCACTGCAAAGTGAGCGCTTAACCCACTGAGCCATCCCGGCTTCCCCCAGTGTACAATATAAATGCAAGAACTTCCCACCTGCTCATGAGTTCATTCATGTATAAAGGAGCATGTGTGTTTCATCTTCTCTTTTTTTTTCCTACATTGGCTGTGTTATCTCCACTCTGGTTCATCATCCTAAAACTAAACTTTTAATCTTATGGTTCCTCATGGCTCCACCATCGACCTTATCTTTCTACTCTCTTGTCTGTCTCCACCAACCTATAGTTTTAAGTACATACTTATGCTGATATCTGACTATTAATACATTTCAGTCTCCGGTCCAGTCTTCTCCCTAAGAAAGGTGCACAATGACTTGACTTCAATAATTTGAAGTTTCAGACATTTAGAATGGAACTTTTGATCTCTGCCCATCGTAATTTCTATTTAGTAAGTTACTCATATCAGAAACCCATAAGACATACTCTCTTTTCTTCTTTTCTCTTTTACTCTTGATAAATAATCTATCAATGTATTTCATCATACCTATCTCTAAAACATACCTGGTGTGCTTCCCATACGGGAGGCCCCCTGTTTGTTTCTTGCCCTGTGGTTCAGCCCCTGACTCAAGGGGGCGTGCCTACCATGTGTGAGGTCTCCAGTCCAATTTCTGCCCTGCATGGCCCCTGACCACCTGTGTGTAACAAAACCATGTCAAAAACTGATGACCTACAACTGTGGAGACTGCTCTGGGCCCTCTCCCTTCTCACTGTCTTTCTCTGTCTCTGTCTCTGTCTCTGTCAAAAACAATGAAATAAATATTTAAAATATACCTGGAATCCACCAATTCTCTCCTATTTGGTCCAATTTAATTTGGTCATGACTCTCATCTGACCTACTGCAACAGCCTTCTAACTGTTCTCCCTATTTCCACTGTTGGCCCTTCAATACATTCTCCATACTGTAGCCAAAGACATCATAGCACATAAGCTAATCACGTTACTGATTAACCTTTCAAAGGCTATCTATTACACATTACTAGAACTCCTTACTATGGCCTATAAGATTTTGTTTGACGTAGCTCCTAGCTGTCACCCCCACCTTATCTCATACCACCCTTCTCCTTAGGCCTCACTCATCACCCTCCTTGTTCTTTCTCGGTGACATCATGCTTTTCCCCATGTTAGGTCCTTTGCACCTGCTTTTCTTTCTGCTGAAAACCTCTGCCCACTCTATGCACATGTCAGCTCTTTTGTTCCCCTTTAAGTTTTGGCTTGGGGAAGCCGGGATGCCTCAGTGGGTTGAGCGCTCACTTTGCAGTGCCGGGAACCGGGGATCAAATCCCAGCCTTGGCCTGTGCGGAACCATGTGCTGAACTGGGAGCCCCCCCAGCTCAGTTCTCTCTCTGTCTCTGTGTGTGCATATATATATATATATATATATATATATATATATATATATCTGTCAAAAATAAATTAATTAATTTTAAAAAAATTTTTTAATTAAGTTTTGGCTTGAATTTCACCTTTTCAGGGAATACTTTGGCCTCAGTCCCTTATTTTAGTAAAACATTACAATTTATAATCATCTCATATATTTCTCCTTTTATTAATTTACTGTTTTTTTCATATATAAGCTTCTGGGCAGTAATGAGCATTTCTGTGCTTTTTCCTTGATGACTTCAGGGCCTGTAATATTGTAAACACTAAGTAAATATTTATTCAATCAGGTAATCAATGGATTGAGCACATGTCACTTAATATTGTATGTGTTCTTTTAAAAAGCATCTAGGGGAAAAAAATCAATCAAAGGGATTTATCCGTGATCTGCTGAAAACTTAATGTCCAAATTGGTTTTTTGAAGTACTCCTTTTCAGGGATGATTTAAGACAGAAAAGAATGTGGAGAGATGTGTTTTCTCTATAGATCACAAAACACCTCACCTTAGGGCTGCTTCTTGGCCCTCTGAGCTAGTTACTAATATACAGCAAATTAGTCCCTCCGTTAACTCTGCAGTGCCCACTGTACCAATATAAAATAGATATCCGGACTTTATTTGATGGACACCCTTGCCATTTAAACGCTCAACTCCACACTTCAAGTCTTACATCCAATTAAAATGCATGAGGGAAGTTCACACCTTGGTATCTGCCTACATAGCTATCTATTTATGTAGCAAAAGCTGTCAACATGACAAGAAGAGAGTGAATTTTTCCCCTGTTCAGGAAGTACACTAACAATATTAACAACAGAAGTCAGAGCAAATTGAATTTGTCTACTTGTGCCCATCCCAAGCTATATAAAGATGAGGACCCTTTTAAGTTGCTCCAACTCTAATGACAGGTGTGTTTCCTGGCTTATAACTTTATAACTTTCTACTCATAATTCTTTGTGCCTTTCTGTGCACTTTCTTCTCCACTCATCCCTGGAGTTGCACACACTGGAGATACCATGATAACAAGGAAGACTTAGGTGGCCTAAATTTAATCTCTCTCTCTCCCTCTCTCTCTCTCTCTCTCTCTCTCTCTTTCATATACAAGTAATTAATTTTTCCTGGAGGGAACAGGGACTGACTCTCTGAGGAGAGGACTTTTGAGTTCTTCAGAACATTGCCTGTGGGAGAAAATAGTACTCCAAGATAATAACTATTCATTCACATAGGGAGAAAGAGCAAATTGTCAAAAATATTTCTTCCCTCAGACAATATATATATATATATGTATTTGTTGAAAGCATATATATATATATATATATATATATATGCTTTCAACAAAGACTTGATTTAGAAATAGGTCAAATATAACACTGTTGAAAGTTAAAAAGGTGATGGGAAGCAGTTATCAGAACACTTAAATTTCATGTCCTTAATAGATAGGAATTTATTTGTCTCACACCAAAATAAGTATGAGAATAAACCACTCGATTCTGCTCAGGTGGCTCAATGACACTTAAACTGGGAACCTAGGCAAGGTCTTTGCACATGGCCACACCATCTGTGCAGTGCACAATGCTAGGGGCTGCCAGTGGCATAGACTACACAGTAAGCCTGACACTCTCTGCCTTAGGCTCTTTCTATATTTTGTGTCACCATCCTTTACATGCAGGAATAAATCCTCCTGTTTAAAGATGGCTGTTGCATCACCAGGCTTCATATTTACCATCCAGACAGCAAAAGCAGAAAAAGGTAAATGGGATGCCTGGATAACTTAGCAGGTTGAGCACTTGCCTTGCAACTGCAAGGTCTGGGGATCGAATCCTGGCCACAACCCGTGTAAACCCACATGCTGAACTACAGCGCAACTGGTAACCTCCAGGATGGTGGCAAAAGTTCTCACCTCCCTTGTGGGAGGCCCCAATTCAGTTCCCGCCTCACACAGCCCCACATTAACCTGTATGGAATGAAATCACATCACAACTAATGATGCACAACTATGGAAACTGCTCTATGACCTTCCCCCTTTCTCTCTCTCTCTCTCTCTCTCTCTCTCTCTCTCTCTCTCTCTCTCTCTCTCTCATTTCTCTCAAAACAAACAAAAAAATCTTTAAAAACAACAAAAAGCAAATGTGTGCAAAAAATTTGTTTTTCCAATGGGGCTTTGTTTTTTATTCAAAAATGATGACTTCTACTGAGACTTTCCAAACATCTCATTGCCCAGAGCTATGGAACAACTTAGCTGCTAGTGCAGTGGGGGAGATTTAGCAGGTAATTTTCCAGAAGAAGAAAGCAAGAGAAAAAGTGGGTTCGATTGGAGGCAGACATCTGTTGACATAACCCATCCTGAGACCATTTTGAGGAAATTGCAATGTTTTCAGCTTTAACGTTTTGAGCAATATACTGTTGTAAGAGGCGGTGACCTTGTCTCTGTTTGTTTTATTTCTTTCCACTGTTAACTGATGTCCATGCACCAACCGTGCTGTACTTCCTCGAGCTTCTTGGAAATGCCCTGTTCTTCGCTTTGGGATTTTTGCCTGCTCTGCCTTCTGCCTGAACCCCTATTTTCTCTCCTCTCTCTCCTTTCCTAATTAACTCCTGCCCATTTTCTAAGTCTCAATTTAGGGGTCACTTTTTCAGGAAACGCTCCACAAATGCCCAGGCCAGGTTAGTTCTATATTCAATAGCACTCTGAACTCTGCACACTTTAAATTCTAGTCCATATCTGTCTTCTGCGCTAGCTCATAAATTACATCTGGGGAGGGATTGTGTATTTGCATACCTACCAGAGTGGCTGGCCAACAATAATTTGCTCACTTGTTTGTTCAATTATTTAACCAAAGAGAAGATAAAATTATAAGAATTCCTACATGTTTTCGCTTTCTCTAAAATCAACAATCTAGGTCTTCCTAGGCACCAAGGGAAATACTTCAAAATAAATTGGTTCCTTGGTACTGTAGAAATTTAAATGTTAAGGTACAATAATAACTTGTTGGAGCCACCAATAGAAGTGTGTTTAAATTTTCCAGGCCTAAACAAATGGTGACTTTCTCTGATAGACATAAATATAATCACCTCTGTTGCCCTTAAATTTTCTCCCTGGGTTCACCAATAGTTATTTAAGAAGAATGTTCAGAACACCTTCTGCCCTGTAAAAATATAAGTAATTAAAAATTGACTTTCAGGATTTCATGCTTCTTTTCCAATTCAGTATCCTAGTGCATTCTTTGCATACCCCATGTCAGACTCTAACACAATATATAAAAAAATTTTTTTTTCCATTTTTCAAATATACATCATCTCTTGGGGAAGCTGGAGTGGTTCAGCAGGTTAAGTGTTCGCTTTGCAGGCCTGGAGACCAAAGATCGAATCCCGGCCCCGGCCCGTGCAGACCCACTTGCTGAACTGGGGTGTGCTTTCCATGAGAAAGGACCCCAGTCCAATTCCCACCTTGCGTGGTCCCCGCCTAGCTGTGTAGAATGAAAACTGATGATGCACAACTATGGAGACTGCTCTGGGCCTACCTTCCTCTCTCTGTCTCCTTCTATCTCTGTCTCTTTCTCTCTACAAAAAACAATAAAACAAATCTTTAAAAAAAATTCTTGCCCTCTGGACTACATACCAGATATTTCTTTTCTTTGTACATTTTAATAAAAACTACTTCCATGGGGTAAAAATGTACATTTAATATTAGAATTATCTTATATGTCAGGGGTGTCAAACTGGTGGCCCATGGGCCGCATGCAGCCCCCAAGGTAATTTTTTGTGGCCCACGATGCTCTGAAATAAAATGAAAATAGAAAAAATTGTTATGAAGAAAATAGCGCTTAGGGGAGATTGAAGCAATACTGTACACACAATTCCCTCGTTAACCCTTTAACTACTGAAGACGAGTATACAGGTGGCCCAGTGCCTTTCCGGGGGCCTGTGGGCGTGTATAAATGTGCTGACTCAGTTCTGGTGACGTTTGTAAATGTGATGTGGCCCGCGTGAATCTTGCCTGTTGCACCAAATGGCCCATGTTTTAATTGAGTTTGACACCCCTGATATATGTCATCTAAAAATAATCTTTTCATTTCATGAAGATAAAATTAAACCACTATAGCCTCTAAGAATGAACATCAGTAAGTTGTTCATTTTATTAGAGTAAATTTTATTACCTGAAACTTTTGAAGCACCTTATTAATAATATATCTATCATATAATAGAAGAAATGAGGGTAGAATTTAAAACCTCTCTTTTTATTCTAAAACAAAGGGAATGGATGTTTTATGCAGTCAATCAATTAAGCTCTACAATTGGTCCTTAAATTCTCTGTCTTTTATGAATTTGCTGGCTTTTGTTTTCTCATGGCCTTCTCTGACTTTAATATAATCGAAATGGTAATTCTATTACATAGAAATGTTTTCCATGGGAAAGTGTGTTCTGTGACTCCATTCTAGTTTTCTGAGTTTACAAAATTTTCTTTATATCTTCATTACCATGGAAGTTGGCTTTATTGAAATGCAATTAAACATGAAACAATTAAATGATGCATAAAGAACATCAATGTCAGATTAGGCTTTCAAATTCATTAGCAGACAGCTCAACAATCACCCCAAGAGAGTATATTTTTGAGAAAGCACAATAGGCAATGTACTTTGCCACTTATTTCTTATCTCTTTTAGAAGCAAAGAGGATAGTACTTTATTTGCTTCAGTAGTCATGTTTTCAGAAACTAAAGGAAAAGGATCTCATCAATGCCAAGTTATGGTCAAACTCATTTTCTAAATTTAGAAGAATCTTGAATTTGATGCTACATCCATCTGTGGAAACCAGTGAAGTGATAAAGGAAAGCATACAATTAGGCTTGTGTCTGGTTGGCCTGGAAGCTAAGGAATAAAGAGACATAATTACTGGTCTTCAACATCTAGGGATGTACTATACAGGTAACCAACATCTTTGCATTCTATTCAAGGCTATATCAAGCAAAGTAGAAAACTCAAAATAAAGTAATTAAGATTAAGTAAAAGCAATACATTTAGGAGTTTAGAACATGAAACTTTTAGTTAGTTGACAATCTCTCCTTTCCAATACCTACTTAGTTTTGTTAAAATGGAGACCAAAAGCATCCAGTTTGATTTGCATCTTAATTTCAGTATAATGCACTACAATGTAATTCTAGTTTCTCAAGCACCTGCTGAGCTCCATCACTTACTCCGCTAATTAGAGTATCCTCCCAAAAGCCAATTTTACCAAAGGACTCTTCACTTACTGTTGCTAAAGTGCACTTTACTGAACCTTGAAACACTGTATGTTATTTTTTGTTGTTGTTGTTGTTGTTGTTGTTTTGTTTTTTTTTTATATCTTTTTATATTTATAGAGAGTAATTATTTTATCTTCAGTGCATATTTATTTCTATTTTACTTTTGACAGATAGAGAGAGAGACAGAGACAGAGACAGCTAGAGAACAGAACTGTGGGAACTCCCCAGTTCAGCATGTGGGTCCTGCCTGGGCCGGAGCCGGGATTCGATCCTCGATCCTCGTGGCCTCAAAGCGAGCGCTCAACCCGCTGAGCCGTCCCGGCTTTTCCCTGTATGTTATTTTTGAGTTGTATTATGTATCATTTTCATACTGGAGTTTTACATTTATAAAGTTTTCTGTCAAACTCCTAAATTTTATAATAAAAATTGTGTACATTTTAAAATAATACATATAGCATCTGAGATTACAAATTCAGTTGCTCTCCTGCTCAGAAAAACAAAAATCTATTTTATTTATATGTAACGATTTTATATTAGGGCTAAGTCAGGGTTCTCCAGAAAAACAAACTAATAATATTAGATATAAATAGATGATGATAGATAAATAGATAGGTAGATAAATAGATAGGTAGATAGATGGATGATAGATAAATAGATAGATAGGTAGACAGATAGATGATAGATAGATAGATAGATAGATAGATAGATGATAGATAGATAGATAGATAGATAGATAGATAGATATAGGTGATAGATAGAAAGAGATTTATTATGAAGGAATGGCTCACATGATTATAGAGGCTGAGAAATTTCATGATCTGCCATTTGCAAATAACCACTTTTAACCACAAGAGCAGCTGGAAAATACAGTGTTTTTGGTTGGGCATTGGCACCAAGTTAAAAATGGTGAATATTTTACCCTGTTTACAAGCTTAAAGTGTTTACATAGAAGTACTGACAGGAGCCTCAAGATTTCTGAATGATAGTGTCAATTAACTACTCAAGTCCATGTCAGTTCCCCACACCCCAATTTCTCACAGGACAATATAACTAAGAATCAAGATATAATAGTATCTGCATATGCAGTGTACTTACATGATAGGAGAGGAACACCAAAATTATGAGAATCGGTTTCTAGAGAGATTTTAAGCACAATTGCTCAACTACTCCTCCAAAAAAAAAAGACTTTTACTCTTACAGGGGTCTCCAAACTATGGCCCAAGGGCCGGGAGGCCCTCTCATCCGGCCCGTGGAGACCTTTTTATCTGAATAAAATAATATTAAATAAATAATTAAAAACAACATCTATGTTTTGAATCTTTTTTATTTGGACCTCGAGTGTATAGTTGGCCCCAAACTGCTGTTTGATAGTTAATGCGGCCTGCGGGCTGAAAAGTTTGGAGACCCCTGCTCTAGAATATAAACAAATTTTCTTTGGGGAGGTGAGACATAGGTTAAATCTCTAGGTATTTTACACTGGAATGTAAGCAATTGTCTCTGGAGAGATACATCTCTAAATCTCTCCTAAGAAATAAACTAGTGGTAGCTTTCCAAACATGTTAGCTCTTTTTTTTTTCTTAAATTTATTGGGGTGACATTGGTCAGCAATATAGTTTCCAGGTGTACAACTCTACATTGCATCATCTACGCATTGCATTATGCTAGCTCTTTAACCATCCTTTAACAAGCCTTGTCAGTGATTGCTCAGAAATCTTTAATCGTGAAGAAATGTAAAACTGTTTATGGAGAATTGTCTCCCAGTAATTGAACCCACAAAGATCAGAGTCCTGTCAATATATGACTGAAATTGATATTTCAGTTAACAAATAGTTTCTATGACAACAAGAATTTGAATTAAAATTTTAAATGTTCTTATCATATTGCATTATTGTCAACATTTTTTTTAATTTTACTATTTTAAAATGTTGCTTTTTATAATGAAGTACTTTTAGATAAGTCACATAAGTTTTCTGGACCTAGTGTCGTCATTGACATAATGAGAAAAATTAATTGCATTACTACTAAGATTGCTTCCAAATTTTAACAATTTCTACTTCAAAGAAACTATGTTAAACATATCTTGTCTAAAAATAAAAGACCTTTTATAATGCATTTTTGAAAAAAATCGATACTGAATGTCAAACAACAAATATATATTGATCTAAAAATGTTGATTACAATAGGCCTAGGTATGGTTTCCTTTATATCTATCCTGCTTCCCATTAATAACACATCTTGATTCTGTAAATTGAGATTTTACTTAATTAAAACAAAATTTTGGCTATCATTTTCTAAAATATGGCCTCTGTCACTTTTTCTCTCTAGCACCTTCTTGGACTCCAGTTAGACATATCTAAGACATTTTCACTGTATATCATTTGTCTCCTATTCACTAGTATAAATTTTCTTCATTTTTTAACTTCATGTTCAGTCTGTTACTTTCTTCTGACATATTTTCAAGATCACTATCCTCCCTTTAGCTCTTTTGATCTGTTGAAAAAGTCTACTAAGGTAATAATTTATTACCCGATTTTCCGGCGTATAAGACGACCGGGCATATAAGACGACCCCCTAATTTTACAGTTAAAACATAGGTTTAGGCCTATATTCACTGTATAAGACTACAGCCTCGGAAGTGGGGGGTAGTCTTATACAGCGAATATAGGCCTAAACCTATGTTTTAACTGTAAAATTAGGGGGTCGTCTTATACGCCTGGTTGTCTTATACGCCGGAAAATACGGGTATATTTTTAAATTCTAAAATTTCCATTTGGTATTTTCATAGATTTTTTTTGCTCTCTCTTAAAATTTTTCATCTAGTCTTTTATTTTCTTGTATGTTAATCTATATATGTAAATGTGTATGTGTGTGTGTGTGTGTGTGTGTGTGTGTGTGTGTAGAGAGAGAGAGAGTTGATTTCTAGTACCTTTGTTTTCTCGATCCTATTTATTTCTAGGCGTGTCTGATAAGTGTTTATTGTCTGCTGGACTTTTCATTCGAAAAACATGTGAGGCTCTGGGTGACATTATTTTTCTTTAATGATGATTTAATGTTGTTTCATGGCATATTAAAGATGAAGCAGATCATTTCAACCCCAAATTGAAATGAGGGTTTATTTTTGGTTTGTTCTTAGCCAGGTAATTTAGCTATTCAATGTCTAAACTGAAAGCTTACAGTGTTTACAAATGTCTGTTTTCCTTAGTGGGTATTGAAATATAAATTTTATCTCTCCAATCCTTGAGAGACTTCTAAAATCTCGGTTCACTTTCTCATCTGCTCATCTTATTCTCTTGGGTTGGGTTCTTGACCTTTGTCCTAGGCTACTTAAAAATCAGGAAATGCCTCAATGGGAAAAGCAATCCAAACGTGGGGCTCTCTCCGGCTTATATTCCTTCTGTCTGGAATTTTCTCCTGCTATATATCCTGGCTATATTTTCAGTCCTGGACCCTAAATTCTGGTGTTTGCTTGTTTTTTTGTTTGTTTGTTTTAAAGATTTATTTTTTTTGTTTTTGACAGAGAGATACAGAGACAGAGAGAGACAGAGACAGAGAGAAGGGGGAGGGCCCAGAACAGTCTCCATAGTTGCACATCAGTGGTTTTTCCACATCGTTTCATTCCACAGGTGGGCGCGGGGCTGCACAAGGCAGGAACTGGGCCGGGGTCTCACCCTGGTGAGAACTGAACTGGGGGCACTCCCCAGTTCAGCATATGGGTCAGCACAGGCCAGGGTTCGATCCTTGGTCCCCGGGGCTGCAAAGTGAGCGCTTAACCCACTGAGCCATCCTGGCTTCCCCAGGTGGGTTTTTTTTAACCCCATAAAAATCCTTAAAACTCTACTCGAATATTTAGTTAGACCTTTAGCTAGCCCTTTCTGCTTATCTTATTCCATCAGATGTGACACTTCAAAATAGGCTAAATCCTTGCAAAGCAAAGTGGTGCAAAACGTCTTGCATTGGCATTGGTGCTTTTCCCTTATCTCCAAAATCTTAGGTTCGTTAGTACTGGGCTGTCTTGGAGAACTTGAAATCCTTCAAACTTTTTTTTTTTTAACCCTATGTTCTCTAACAGACTTATATGTAAATATTATATATAGTATATATAAAGCTAATGTTTAATTTAGAAATTCCTATGAGAGTCAAATATGAAAAAGCCTAACAATTGTACATATTATTATAGTTAGAAACGATGTTTAAAAATTTATAGAAATAATAATATGCATCAATTTTTAGGATGTTCAAATTTCTAGGAAAATAAAGAAAATAAGTGCAGAAAGAAAGGTGGGGATTTTTAGCTATATTTGTAAGGTTTATTTTTATTATTTTTGCATAAAGAAACTGGCAATAAGAACATGAAAGTGTTCACATCTATTAAGTTCAGAAGAGATACACATTAGTATCTGTTATACTGTCCCTGGTATTTTGTCATCTGTTTGAAATATAAATACATTTATTAAACTCATGAGTTACAAACCACTTTTAAGGAGCAGAAGAAAAATGGTATATCTTGATGTGGCAAAAAGCAATAATGGCTGAAGATATTAATAAATTGTACAATTGCCTAATTTAGTGGGTACAATTTTAAAATGAGTTCATGTATTATATTTTATAAATGAATTCACATTTTATATTTTATAAAATATAATTCAAATACTTCAATATAATATTCTAATAGCAATAACTTTTTCATAGCAGAACATAAAAATTTCCCAAAGTATAAAAATTCTCCCACACTTAATATTATGCACTTTGCAATAAAAGTAGAAATGTGGCTATGTTTGGTTGAGTTCAGAACAGAACATATTCTAAATGGAATATGTGGAGACTTGGAAAACATTTGAAAGTCTCTTGTACTGATAGGTCTTTGGGCTCCCCAACAGTGTAGTATGTCTGATTTTGCTTCCTGTCTTTATTCTTTTAAAGCCCAGCCTTACTTTTTCCAACAGTAAGACCAATAGCCCTTCGTTAATTTGCATGGCTGAAGTAAACTCTAATCAATGTCTGCCATTCAACATATAACAACCTATAAACGTAGGACCCAGAAAATTAATTACCATAGTCTAATTTTAGAAATGACCTTTAACTTGGTCAATACTTCTCCAATACTTCTCATCTGTGATAGAAATAATTGCTTCTTGAAAACTGATTAATGATGAGATCCAGCAGGTAGTAATTAATATTAAAGTAAAAATTTTTAAGTCCTGTGAAAATTATTGAGGTACATGAGAGAAAATTCTGGTAAATAGCCAACAGAAAATATAATTATTCAAAATTGAACATTTATTGAGCTGGTCCAATATTCTGAGTTCTGTATCATAACTAAAGAAATATTCAGTGATAGTGAGTGCCATAAATTATATATGGCTGCATAATTAATATTTTATTTGATTCTGTATAATTCAATGTTAGATACCAATTAATTCATAAATTAGCAGCAAACTTTTAAAGAACTTCAAATCATTACACAAATTTAGAAGTAAATCATCATTGTACATTAATTATTTTAAATTATTTTTTACTGCCAAACTTGGGAAATAATTCTTGCTTTAGTGAATTTAATTAATCAAAGAGAATTAAATTGATTGCTGACCCAGCAACTAAATTGATCAAAGCAATAATGACTATCAGATGCTGAGCATCCTATTAACTTATTAATATGTATTCTAATACTTGCACTGATTTTAAGAGTACCATTAAGTAATAAGTATGATCGTGGTTTGCAATAACATCTCTGAAATTCCTGTACCTGAGAAGTTTAGTGGCTATAATCCCTTTAGGAGCAGGGGCTAGATAATTTGTCTTGAGGGTTTATGTAAGAAGCACATAGAGTTTTTACAGGATGGCATGTTTATTGACGTGGGTTGGTGAAGACTGATGGAGATTATGAAGGAGATTATTCATCATTCCCCCCTCTTCCTCCAATCCCCTATATACCTGTCTCTGATTCTATCACATCAGAGTCATTCATAATATTCCTTTCATTTTAGGCAATAAAAAATATTTATGTACTATACATGCTTTCTTTTCCTTTGAGTTGTTCAAACATATGAAAACATATTTCTAACATTTTTTTATAGTATTTTCATTGGGAATTGAGGCCAACAAGGCTGGAACAAACATTTTTGGTAGAGTTCAGAGGTAAAGGGTAACAAGAAAGTGAGAATTAAGGCAAGTTAATAGGACAGCCTTCCTTAAAGACAAACTAGCCAGCCAACTTTATGATGTGCTTTGAGGACTCACTAATTCTGAGAATTCTCTTTTCACTACAACTTTATATAGAGGACACCCAGCAAAAAAGCATATATTCCTCAAATGCAAAAATACAAGCATGCCTCAGGGGTATCGCAGGTTCTCGTTACATACCAAAGCCATCCCCAGTGGATTTGTGAGTTATCAAAAGTAATATGAGCAATGCCTGATCAATTACCATGTTCTGTTCCCCAGTCATGTTTTGTTTTACAACCCAGAATTTGCCCTGTTCTTTATAGTAGAAGAAACTTTGCCGAAAGTTGTCACCTATGTCTCTTCATTGTAATCTGTATCTGGGCAAGTTATGAAGTCACTTTATATGTATTTTGAAGGAATCCCCACATTTCTGTTATCGCTTGCTTCTGCTTCCAACCCCCCATCCCTCTATGTCTCTTTCACAAAATGACAATGGTGAATCGCTAACTCAATACATCTGCAATAAATCTACAGAAGAGAAATTTAATCGAGAGTTCAGCCAAATCCTTCAGGATGGAAACTGTCAAAAGCTATGAAATTGTTTCTGAGACAAACAACAGACAGCTGCATATAGTTCACCGCTGTGTCCAATGAGTAGTGTGTGCATGGATCTTTATTTGCAGGCATAAGGATGAGGACAGATGACATTACGTTTCAGCAGGAAAAGCGGATAGCAGTGTAGGAGAGAAGTGGAAGGGGTTGATAATAACCATATACACACATAATATTGATGGTTACCATTTACTGCATGCTCACTCATTTACCTAGTATTGGTATTTTAATTTCAACTGAGAATACTGCAGCTTCCTCATTAGCACATAGCAAATAGATAATAGAGCTTCAATTTGGACCTAACTCCAAAGCCCAGATTCTCAACCACCATGCTCTAAGAATGTGAAGCTAAATGTTCTCCTGAGATGAAAATGTCTCTCCTTTTTTCATCCAATTTGAGCCTTTTATTAGCCTAGAGCTACACAGGCAAAATGGGATTGGTATGGACAACAGAAATGGAGGAGGTCGACGTCTAGCAGAGATGTGCTGCACAGAACCTACTCCATCTACACAGACCTCGGCTTTAGAGAAACCCACACCCTAAACAGTGTGGATTTAACATAAATTCCATCAGCTAACCAAAAATATCCTCAGCAAGGGAGGTAACATTCAGTTAAATAGGGCTTTGCTCCCAAAACATTTTGTTTATTCTCTCTCTAATAGCCTCAATCTTTAGCGTGACTTTGCCAGGTTTCTGAAATTGACTCCATTTTTTTTTTTTTTTATGACAACTGCTTTCATCAAATCACAATCCCTATGTTTACCAGCCTTTTTGGAACTTGATTTTTTTCCAGCAACTCACACAACTTTCTAGGTCATCTGTTCCTTGGAAATGACTCTACAGATATCATAAATAGCTAATTAAGCTTTAGCACCTTCTGCCCCACAGTATACTGCTGAAAAAAAAGAGGAAATTAACTGTGACTTCAGAACACTCTAACTCAACTCATCTTTCATCCAACTGGAAAGAAACTAGAGCACAATGTGTAAAGTACGTATATTTAATTTTATGTATCTTAAAAATGTCATTTTCTAAACAAAAGTAATATTTACCCATATATTAGCATTAATATAATTCAAAGCCATAAATCAAAATTTATTTTGCCTATGTTCAAAAGTTCCTTCCTCCTTAGAGGAATTGTAATGACAATGTGTCTCTTTTATTCTAAATAATTCACGGAAGTTTGAGGCAGACAGGATATTGATTGATTGGGAATATTTATGACCCTCCTTCCTCACCAAAGAGAAAGAAAGAGGCGTCTGAAAGGTGCAGTGTCCTGTGCACTGTGCTCCAGGCGTGCAGAAACTTCACTGAGGCTTGGGCACATGACTCTAGGATCTTCTTTTCTGTCTGAAAGTTATAAAATTAGAACTCCTCTTTTCCAAAGGTTTAAGCTAACCAGTAAAGAAGACAGAAACCCTCAATGATAACACTAATATAAAAGATGTCCATAAAAAAACCCATTCTCAGCAATATCTCTTTAAAAAACTGACAAATTCATCGGCCCTTAGTGGATATGTCCAAATTCTGAACAATCCCTTACAGATGATCAAAGCCATTAGAAGTTTAATTCTAATTTTTTGTAAAGATTTATTTTTATTACTTTTGTCAGAGAGAGAGAGATACAGAGACAGAGACAGAGAAAAGGGGGAGGGCCCAGAACAGTCTCTATAGTTGCACATCATCGGTTTTCCACATAGTTTTATTTCACAAGTGGGCGTGGGGCTGCACAGGGCAGGAACTGGGCTGGGATCTCTCCCCAGTGAGAACCGAACTGGGGACACTCCCCAGTTCAGCATATGGGTCCGCACCTGCCGGAGCCAGGATTCGATCCTTGGTCCCCAGGGCTACAAAGTGAGCACTTAACCCACTGAGCCATCCCAGCTTCCCCTAATTCTAATTTAAATCAACATCTGGCCAATAGCAAATTATCCTGTTGACTTTCTCAGCTTTTAAAATAATCTTATGAATACAATAGTCCAGGCGTGTCCAACCTTTTGCCTTCCCTGGGCCACATCGGAAGATGAAAAATTGTCTTGGGCCACATATAAAATACACTAGCACTAATGATAGCTGATGAACTTTAAAAAAAAAAATCACAATAAGTCTCATAATGTTTTCAGAAAGGTTACGAATTTGGGCAGCATTCAAGTCATTCTGGGCTGCATTAGTTATGAAGATAGATACACAAATCTTCCCCCTGCCAAACTGCTTTCTAGTGTGTTGGGTCACCTTTGTTATACAAGAAAGTGATCCTGAGAAAGTAGTGCTAGAGTCCAGCTTGCACTTGCCATGGGGTCAGTTATTGTGAGGGGGTTTCTGTTTGATAGTGCATGTGCTATGGTTGCGTTGGAGGTGACCGGACCAGCAGGCCAGCAACGGGACTGTGTGGATAAGTCAAAGCTAAAGATTTTTTTTTCCAGTACCAAAAGTGTAAAAGTTTAGAGAAAAATACACAATAGCTGTTTCTATATTTGAAAAGAGTTTTCAGTTGAAAGCAGAGTGTTTTATGGGGAAAGAGAGAACTTTTAAGATGTTTCTAAACATTGTGAACGTATTATAACTACCCAAACCCCACTTCATATCAACTTTGGTGTTTTCTTGAGACACCCCATTGAGATTTCAGTATCTATTAATAATATTTTTCTGTCAGACTGCTGTTTTGATTAGTAAGACATGTTACTACTTGTACAGAAACCCTCCATTATATTTAGATTGCATTGGAAACTTTCAGGCCAATGGTTTCCATAGCACCTCCAGCTCATTCTTCCCCTCCAAAAGCAAAAAACACTGCTAACAAGGACTGCCTTTGAAAATATGCTTACGTATGATGAGTTCTATTTTTTACATGCAAAGCTTTAGTTATTTCTTATCTGAAGAGCTAATGGGGATAGGAAAACCATTGAGTTTTAATAGGTAGATAGAGAAAGCATAATCATTTCATAAAATAGGAATTAACATTATACACAAATTTGGAAAAATGATTTATTTTAGCATTAAAATTTAAGAAAATATTTGTTTGCATAACATTATTTGATATACACTGTATATTACATTGAGATAGATGCTAGAGATAGAGGTAGAGATAAAGATAAGAGTTAGAGATAGACAGAGACAGAGATACAGATAGATATCTTTCAGAGAGTTATATCAATATTTGGCTTCTCAGGGTGAATGGTGCCTCTTCTTAGAGTGGCCCCATTTCCCACATGCTCCTGTGGCAAGACACCAGCGGCTCTTCCCACTTGCTTTCCCTCCCTGCTCAAGTATGCCAGGAACTAAACTGGGCCAATCAAATGCCCATTCCTGTGAATTTGGCTCTTGACTATAACGATGGAAAGACAGGAGAAATGGCTGAAGTTTATTTATTGTAATAATGAACACCAAGTATTTCACGCTTTTAAAACCGTCTGCAGCTGCCGGTCCATCTTCAGCCTTAGAAGTCTTTCTCCCCCACGTATATGTAACAAATTCTCCTTTCAGTTAAATCAGTCAGAGTCTGTTTTAGTGCCTGCATGCAAATAATCATGACACCTATGTGTTTTAGTTGCATTTTGAAATTCACTTTTCTTCTGAATCATCAGATTCATTGTGTCAATAGCTTTAACACTTAAATGTCATGAACTATTGCTTCACATATACATTAGCATAGCAAACAGCTAATTAAGATATAGTAGTCATAATAGAATCATTCTGAAAATAAATATACACAGTTGGTGGGTGTGTTTGCAACTTCCTTTCTGTCAGCCTATTCCAGAATCATAAATTTTGTTTATTGTTTCATTGAGAACTTTGCCAGGATAGACTCCCTAAAATATGGAGTGGGCTGAGAGTTACATAGATGGGTACCCAGAGATATGACTCTGGTTGTATACCCTTTTGCCAAACCATGCTTATTTTCTAGATAAGCAGTATCATCACGTTGGCACGTGTTAGAATGCACAGCCTACTCTGCATCTGCTGACCCAGAATCTGCATTTGGAAGGATCCCACAGGTCATCCGCTTGTACATTACAGCCTAAGAAATTCTACGCTACTTTAATTTGCATTTATCATTTTATAACTTACTACTTTTGTCTCTGCTCTAAATATAATAGTAGACTGTCTCTACGAAGGTCCTTTTAAAAGCCCTTAATAACGATTTTCTCATTTAATAATCTTGTGAGGCATGGGCAGATAATATTACTTCCCATTCCGGAAAGGCGAGAATCGGAAGCCTGGAGAAGCTGACGGGTGAGGTCACCACTGTTGCATAGTGCCGTCGGGGTTAGTACATAAGGGTCTCCATTTAAAGTGAAGGCGTTGAGTCTCAAGCAATTGTCCTGCTCAGTAATCTTCTAAGAAGGAACGTTTCAGCAGCACCTTCTTTAAAAACCTTGTTCTTTCTCTGCTTGCAATTACCCATGGGTTAGGATCTTATTCCCTCCAAAATCAACTGTGTCATTTGCTAGACTGTTTTAATTTTTACAAAATGAATTTGATTTGAAATATGCTTCTTTTATTTTTGAGTTTAGAAAAAAAAAAGAATGTTTTCATCTTTTATCACAAAAGCCCTTCAAATATTATAAAAGGGTTAGCCTGTAAATTATTTTAACTATTCCATAATGACATATCATCTAATTTTTCATCTTGATTACCCCTGTTGAGAGGTAAGTGAAGTTTTTATAAAAAAAAATATTGCAAGTAATCTAATATAGTCTAACCAGCATAAAGTAGAGTGGGATAATTACCTCCATTAATTCAGACAATCTACTATTATTTAGGCTGCCTGAGGTTTAATCAGCCTTGGGAACGTTCATATAATATCTTGTCTTAAATTGAGATTATATCTTCATTTTCATATAAACTTTTCTCACATCAGGCTTCTCCCTTTTTGTGCCAAACATGGCACATTAATTCTAGTCTGGTGATGTCTTAATTGGTCATAGATAATCATTCCAGGCTCAAAAGGTCATGAGAATTCTTGGCTGTACTGTGAAGACCCAATCACGGTGGCAGATTCTCACACTCTGAGACAATCAGAGCCAGTCCTGCCCTTGCCTTAGCCTCACAAATGGATAAATCTCTCACAAACAAGCCCAAATAAATCTCTACACATCTTCCTAAGACCAGTCATCATCATTTCACTATAACCTAGAACCCTACTACAACTGTTGAGGTTTTGAGAGACTAATTAATACCCTCTTTTCTGAATTCAAAATCACTTGAGCAATAAATAGCGGATTCAGACAGTCATCAAAATACAGGCTTTATTGCTCACACAACTAATGGAGGGCCAAAACCGACTTTTAGCTCTCATGCCCCTCTCTCCTTGTCTTTTCTAGGAGGCAGCCCTGTGCTAATGAGTGGGGCACAGGAGTAGAAAAACACATTCAGCCTAGATAGGCAGCTTGTGAACAGACCCAAAGATAAGCAAGAAGGGACCGTTCAAATGGACAGAGTGCCTTTCCCTACTCTGTTATCAGATCAATCACTCCACTTCCAATGGGGAGAACCACCAAGGAAGGTGCAGCCAGAAGTGTTCTCCCAATATGTTCTCTGCTGGCATGGGAAGTGAAAGTCACCGCCCTTCCAGAATAGAAGGAACAAAATGCACCCCCACCCCCAACAAGAAGTCCTGGAATAGGTGTGATCCTGCCAAGCAAGGCTGTTTGCTATCTCTTGCATGAGATTTGTTTATTTTGTTTTTTTCTCCCTTTACAAATAACCACTGCTTGAAGAGAATCCTTCCCCTTCTTCACTAAAATAAATCTCCCATGTCTCTTATTTACATTTAAAGATTATATTATTTGAGTCATCTGATGTTGAGCCACCTAACAACCACTACTTTAAACTTAGATTTGTTTCAAAGGCAGACACAGTCAATTCGAATAGCTGCTGTCCATCAGATGGACTTGGGCTGTAGCATCCATTGGTCAATGTGTCAATGTCTTCACTCTATGTACATGAAACGTAGATTTGCAAGGTGTCAATTTCTATTTAGTCTCCCTGGAAGAAATTAACATGTCCCAAAAACACCAGTGCAGGTACTAACTTACATACTTAGAAAAGATGTAGGTCATAATAGTTTACTTTAAAAATTTCAGGGATAAAATTTTAGATAGGTGCATGTTATTGCTGTACTGATCTTTAAAAAGATATAGTTTTAAAGTAATTTAACTCCCAGTTTTTGTTTTACCTGTACTTTCAAATACTGAAAACTCAAATCAACTTTAGAACAGAAGTCAGTGATCATTTTTTTGTAAAATGCTTGATAGTAACTTGTAGGTTTTGAGGTCCCTTTAGTCCTTATTGGGACTTCTCAACTATGCTCTGTTTTTGCAGTGTGAAAGCAGCCATGAACAGTACAGTTTTGAGATTGTATGACCCTTAAATGACCATCTTCATTAGTTATTATCCAGATTGGTTTACCAACCTTTGACCCTTAGACATGATTCAATATTTCAATATAATGATGTTTTGTTTTGTTTTTCAAATTTTGGATACTTTACCTCCTTTATGCCTAGCAAAAAATATTTTTTCCACAATGTATACTTTCCCCCCCCCTGATTATTAATAAGGTTTAATGATTTTTGACATATTGGTCATAACAAAATATATAAAACAAGTTTCTGCTTCATAAATAGTCCACAGCTGAGTCTGACAGCCTGCACATTTGAACAGTCAAGGAAGGATTAAAGGTTTAGTAGAGGGCTTATTAGACCTGGAATTGTGAAGAAGTTCTGTCAAGAAAGAGAACCCTGTGGTTCAACTCTAGAAATTTAAGAAACATCTGCTTTATAGCTTTACTTTTTATTTCAGGATGCCTCTCTTATAAAACTTCTTGACAGATAATAATTGGAACAAGTAAAGTGGGGAGAAAGTTAATAATATATTATTAATATTATAATAACATCAATATATTTGCAATTACATTAATTTTATAATACTATGTAATACAATATTTTTTAATGTTATATAATTAATTTATATTATATATTTATAATGTTATAATTATATGGTTAATTATAATTTCAACAATAATGTAATAATTATGAATATATAAATGATATTATTACTTAAAAGGTAAGCCTAAGGACATATGCACACTTAGACCCAGACTACCATTTAAATCTAATTATTGGAAAGAAATTTTATTTTAAAGATTTATTTTCTTTTTCTTGGCAGAGAGAAAGGGAGGGCCAAAGCCATCTGCATAGTTGTAACTCATTAGTTTCCAACATTGTTTCATTGCACACAAGTGGTGCAGGGCTGCACAGGGCAGGAACTAGGCTTGGGTCCTCCCGCATGGGAGACACATCCAGGTGAGCCAGGGCTTGAACCAGGGGCCTCCCACATGGGAAGTACACCTCAGTTCAGCATATGGGTCCACGTGGGCCTGGGCCAGGGCTAGGCCTGGGACTCGATCCTTAGAACCCAGGCTGCAAGGCAAACACTCAACCCGCCAAGCCATCCCAGCATCTCCTGGAAAGAAACTTTTGATAGAAGATAGAAATTATAGTTTGCATTTGGAGGTGCAAGGAAAACTATTATTTTAGCTATGGACATTTTCTCACCCTGGTTTGAATTTAAATACTGATTTTTTTTCCTTTTCTCAATTCTTTCTCCAAAGAAATATGTGCAAAAGAGAAGAAACAGTACTATAAAATAAAAGTAGATTTATTATTTCATTCCCCCCTAGAGGTTTTGTCATACTGCCCATTAGTTGGGACTATTTATTGTTTTCAAACATTGATGAATGCTCTGCCATGATTGATAGTTACTATATTATGAAACATATGAGGGTGATTAGGGATGATTTCCTCTGCAAATTATTGACAATGGCAGGCTAAATTAGGTCAGCCAGACAAGTTAGCTACTCAAAGACACTCTGCTAACACACATTTTATTTAGTTCACTGTGGAAAAGTGAAGAGGTAAAAAAATGCCCAGTCTAAGTTAGCTTTCACTGGAAAGTAGAACCCAGGAACTCCAAGGGTAATATGCAGAGCGGTAGCTGTCTTGGTGGCCAGAAATTGGAAGATGTGAAGAGAAATTGAGAGAGTGTTTCTCAAAATGTGGTCCACATGGAACCGAACTAGGAATCACTAAGGTTAATTAATTAAAATTCAGATTTCTAGTTTCTTCTTTAGAATGACACAATCAAAATCTCTGAAATTGCAGCTCAGGAAACTTCTCTCCTTTTTAATCACCTCCAGATAAATTTTATGTATAGAAAGTTTTAATAAGCATTGAACCAGTGGCTTGTCCTGTAGGATTTTTCTACTATTTCCTCCTTCACTGGAGATTTTAAATAATGACTTACTGGATCTTAAGAAGAAAGGTAGATTCTCCAAGTGATTCGTTATTACTTTGGAGTTGCTGAGATTTGCAGATCAAGAACCCCCTGAATTATACGTGCAGTATGTGGTGTTTCTCTGTTTTTCTGGGGTGAAGATCCATATTTTTTATCAGATTGTTAAGTGGCTTCCTACCTCCTTCCCAAATTTAAGGGTCACTGCACTAAAGGGATCAAACTCATCTACTTGCAACTGATTAATTCTCTTGGAAACTTCATTTACCATGGTCAGGATAGCAGGTCATTTGCTTGATGACAAGAAGAATTAGTCTTTAAAATATTTATGTGTTGTTTTTTTATCATAAGTTTTTGATTTTCTAAATTATTACCTGTTTCTGAAGTAAAATGCAATGCACATTTATGCATACTCATCAAGAACCTAATATCAGAAATCTGATTCTAAATATTCCATCAATTGAAAATTCATATAAAGGATGGGAAATAGCTAAACATCTGACCACAAAATATACCCTCAGTTTGGTACCTATTATCTGTATCTATCATAGCTTCTGCTTCCATAAAAAGGAAGAGACTTTTATGACTGAAATCACCTATCTGTATATCTCTTCTTCTGGCACAATCTCACTGGAAATATTATAGGCCTCTATTGTTGTGAGGTGATCTTTGCACAAAGAGGTTATAACAAGAAAAGAAACGAAGCTAAATGAAAACGAATATGTATAGAACCTACAACTATTTATAACTCTGTCATTCTGAGCTAGTGATAAAAAGATTTATTTTTGTCTGGTTAATAATATTGTGTCAGGAAAGATAGCCTTGAGGACAAAAGGAAAATAACTCTATATAATGTGAATTTTACAAAAGAAAAAATCTTTATTTAATAGATAATGAAGTTGAAAACAAGTCACTATTGCAAACCAATGTTTTCTGACTACAAAGTCAAAACGTATCAGATTTTCGGTATATAGCACAGATAGTAAATCTAGGTTGGAAACAAGTGCTCGATATGAGGAGATAAAGCATTTGGCCTGACAAAACTGCCTCAGAACAAAATTTTGAGCCCATGGACATTGCACAGATTCCTACACTTTCATATTTCTAATTTCTAGCAATGTCTGAGATACATGAATAACAATAAATATATGAATAAAAGATAACTAAAGGACCTAGTAGAGATTTCAGTTATGTTAGAGTACATGTATAATCTATATGAAAAAAAATCTCAATGCCCTAATATAGTTTACTATATCTCACAGAAACGACAGTGGCATGTTCTGTTCTATGCAGCAATTCACACATCAAGTCTATTATAAAGTCTGGCATCTTCTGCCCTGGGATTTCACATCTAGCCAAGTGGAAAAAGAAAGAGAATGGGGAAAAACATGAGAGGTTTGATTGGGCCACACATGGACATGACAGGCATCACTCCCACCTACATTTCATCAGAGGGTCAGATCTCTGTCACATGGCCCCACTTACAATGAGTACATAGGCCATCCACTTTTGGAAGAAAAAAGTAGTGGGTTTTGATTAACAATTAGCTTGTCTCTGCCATACCAGAGTTAAGGCCAACTCTTTTCTTAGGTAATCAGAATCTATATAAATAATACCTACTAACACATAACTCTAAGATTGCTTACAAACATTGTGGTTTCTGCAATGGGAGTTTTTTCACTATCTGTTATCCTAACTAATAAAAATCAATCGACTTGTCATCTTGGGCAACTGAACTTCTGCTAGTCTAATCACACAAGAAGGACTTTTCCAAGATTTCTTAGAAATTACTGACTTGTCATTTTTAACTGCTTAATTAATCAGCTGCTTGTTATTTAATTGTTCCTCATTAAGACTGCTCTCAAAGTTCTGTAGCTCTTTCTAAAGAGTCCTAGATTTTCTAATACAACCCCTCTTAATTCCCTTCACCTTCCCATAAGAATTAAGCAGAGGACCCTCTTATTCACACTGTTTTGACATGAACAATGTATGAAAAACACTCTGAACTAATGGAGTTTCCTGCTTCAATCTTATTTTTTTAACCTCTTTGACCTCGTAGAACCATTTCTTAATGAGATTATCAGTCATACATACCAATAAACTGGGATTGATGCAATTACCTCTCAAATCTCACCTACTCATTGCCAAATAATCTCTTCAGCAGTTAAATGAATTAGCCATTTATCTAAGGAGCACGTCATTGCTTTATCCATTTTTATCTCTGTTAGTTCTATCATAATAATATGCCTCATATTCATAGTACTATTCATCAATTATAAGCAAGCTTTATTGTTTTTATAAAGAGATCCTAAAATTTATTTTTTTTGATTAATTGTATAGTCTTTTCCACTTGCCTACCACCTTTCCCCTCCCCATTCCATTTTTTTTCTATTTTGTCAGTATATGTGTACTGTGACAATCAAAAGCAGTTAACCCCAATGCTTGTTAACAAATGTGAAGACATACTTTTTCTTTCTTTAGTTAAGGATGAGTTATCTCTGGCAACCCACATGCATTGGCTCATAAATTTATTCCCAAAGAAAAAAATATCTTGAGTTGGAATATTCATGTTTTTGAGAGCATGTATATTAACATTACTGAGGGGAAAAATTCTATCATAGAAAAACATTGTGCATAAAGAGTATTTAGGGGAAGCCGGGGTGGCTCAGTGGGTTAAGCGCTTGCTTTGCAGCACCGGGGACTGAGGATCGAATCCTGGCCCCGGCCCCGGCCTGTGCGGACCCATATGCTGAACTGGGGAGTTCTCCAGTTCAGTTCTCTCTTTGTCTCTGTCTCTCTGTCTCTCTGTCTCTCTCTCTCTCTGTCAAAAACAATTAAAAAAATAGCTTTAAAAGACTATTTAATAACTAAAGCATCAAGAAAAAAAAGAGATGTCCTTCAAAGGTTTTATCTATAGGAATTACCATTACAAGGTATTATACATCTAAAACATGCTATCCATGTAAAACAGTTTTGAAAATCCTTGATCTCTTTCATTCCCACCTGCTTCAGCCATTCACTTTTGTTACTCTTCTGTGACATTTAGTTCCTGGGATCATTTTGAACTTTATACCTTACTGGATCAAACAGAATTATAAGAAGATAATTCTATTGTTCCTCAAAACCTACACCTTGACAAACGCAGGCTGCAATGACAACCTTCTTTCTAAGGAACTGTTTTAAAAACAAAACAAAATAGGAGAGTGATTTTTGTATCTCATTTTTTTGTTTGTTTCTTCCCTCATTAACCCAGCTGAAACTAAAGTTTTTTAGTAAAAATTTTATTGATTATATCCAATAAAAGGCACTAACACTGGCAAATGAAAGTTTGTCTTATAGATGCTCCATGGTAAACATTCTATTGTTGTGATAATTATTGTCCAAAGAGATCTACTATTACCATGCTTAGACCCAGCCAGCTAGGAGAACAATGTTCAGAATGAAGCTGAGACTCCAGGGAACAGGGACATCCAAAGGGTTAGTAGGAAAGAGAGATGTGAGAAGCTGAAGAATAAAGAAATTTCGGAGAACCAAAAATCCCCCTACCCAAGGTGACTCTGCACTGACCGTAATATTACCATCAAAAGACCAAAAACTTATTTTACACTAACCATGAAAAATTCTTCTATATTTATAATTGACTTCTAATACAATATTATTTTTATTTTGAGCAATAAATTGTACCTGCCCATCCTTTCAGACATTGTACACTAGGTAAATAAATAATGCTATTTCCAATGACCACTAACAATATCTGTCAGTGGTAAATATAAATCGAACATAATATATTCATGTATTTGACAAAATCAATTAGTCAAGAAAGTATTCAGGAATTTCCTGGATGAGCTTATACCTCCTAATGGAATAATTGGTTTTGATCTAGTGACCCTGTGAGCAAACAGATTTAAGATGCTTTTATACATCTGCTATCCATCTCCCTTATTAGAAGCATTTTCCCCAAAGGACACTTTGGTCGCACATGCTCACAGAATCTTTCAGAACACAACAGTGTGAATTCAAAAGGGCAGTTGCTGCTTATTCTCAGGGATAACATTAATATGCCCTTCCAGCCTTCTCAAGTTGATGACACTATGATTCAGAGGATGATTTTAGTGGCTTCTTGCATCAGCCTTTTCAACATGTCCTATTTTCTGGCTTACTCTTATGCTCACTTCATAATCAAAAGCCTGGGCACAGGACAAATGGGCAGAATTTGGGGTCTTTCTGTTCTTGTGAGATGTCCATTAAATCAACACTGGTAAAGTGATCAACTGAAGCTGGTCTTAGAATAGAATTGTAAGAAAATTATTACACAAAACTCTTTCCTTAAATATAGCTCTCACTTTTTGAATAGAACAAAGAATTAATTCCTAAGGAGTTTCTCCTAAAAAGAAAAATATGTAGCTATTGAATTTTTATTAAATTTTTTCAAGTATTATAGTACATTTAAATCCATTGTTACATCATTATCTACAGTCTTAGATGAATGATACGTATCACTGGCAATAAATGGAGAAATTGTTTGTACTAAATGTATAACAATATGTTATATACTAAGTCAAAATTACACACATACTAATATACACATATATACCACTAGTTGAAAGTAATTTATATTATTTTGATTATTTTATTACTGCAATGCAAATCAAAATTCTAGCAAGTTAGTTTGCAGATATCAACAAAATGATTTTAAAATTTATATGGAAAAGTAAAAGACTAAGAATAGAAAACAATATTGAATAAGAACAGTCAAAATTGTTACCAATCAATGTCACCCCATTAAATTTAACAATAAAAAAAAAAATTCCAAATGGCAAATCAGATGTTCTGGTTTGATGATCTGATAGCTGTGTTTTAGCTGATGTGATGACAACAAAAACAGAAAAATTAGAATAAATAAATGTTGCCATCTCCACCTTCATAAAAAAAAAAACCAATGTCAGAAAACTAATGCTAAACGACCTCAATACTTACTACAAAGTTATAGTAAGTGATTGGTAAAAGAATAGACACATAGACAAATAAAGCATGATAAAGAGCTCACAAATAGACCTATGTAAACATAATAAAATTATTTTTGACAAGGAGCAAAAACATTTCAATGGAGATAGAATTGTCCTTTTAACAAATAAGTGCTGGAACAATCACATATCCACGTTAAAAAAGAAGAAGAAAGAAGAAAAGAAAAATAGACATACAGACTACATTTCACAAATATTAACTTAAAATGAATCATATACCTAAATGTGAAGTGCAAACTACAAACTTTCTAGAAGATAGCATAGGACAAAGCCTAGCTAACCTTGGTTTTGATGATAAATTGTTAGCTACAACATCAAAAGTATGATGTATAAAAGAGAAAATAAGTTGAACATTATAAAATCAAAAATTGTCTACTCTGTGCAAGACATTCTTAAGTAAATGAAGAGACATGCCTCAGGCTCAGAGAAAATATTTTCAAAACCCACATCTTTTAAAGGACTTGTATCCAAAATACAGTGTTCCCTCGCCACTTCGCACTTCATGTTTTGCAGCTTCAGTGCTTCGCGGGTTTTCCCAAAATATTCATCAAAAAATAAAAATGAAAAAATACAACCATGTCAGCAGCCACATGGCGGACAGGAGCGTTGTTTCATGTGGATGCGCGAGAGAGAAGGATCCCTGCGTGTCAAAC
>PVKE010014037.1:18951-35765 GCA_004027555.1 Craseonycteris thonglongyai | reverse complement strand
TCTTCTAACAGGGCCTTGAAAAGTCGGTGTTGCAATGGAGCTGCTCGAATAGAGTTGATTATCTTTGTGACTATTTTCATAACATGTTCAAAGGGCAGTATTTTACAACACAAAGCTTCCTGATGGATAACACAGTGGTAGGACATAAAGTTTGAAAATGATTCATCTTTCCTGCAAAGGGCAATAAATCCTTTGTTTTTACCAACCGTTGCTGGTGCCCCATCAGTAGTTATCGCAGACAACTTATGCAAAGGCATGTTTATCGACCTGGCGTATGTTCTGAAAGTTTTATAAATATCCTCACCTCTCGTCTGTCCTTTCATTGGTACTATTTGCAACAGCTCCTCTTTTACTGTGAAGTTACTAAATACCATTCTCACCATAACTGCCAATTGTGCGGTGTCTGATATATCTGTTGACTCGTCAAATTGCAGAGAGAAGCAGTCACATATTTCCAAGTCAGTCTTTACCTGAGTTTGCAAGTCTTTTGAAATTGCGTGTATTCTTCTTGTGACTGTGTTATTTGACAACTGTAGGTCTTGTGTCGCCGACATAATCTCACGCTTGTTAGAATATTCCTCAAACAACAATCGGCAGCAGTCAGAAATGTTTCTTTTAACAATTCACCATCCTGGAAAGGTTTTTTCTTCTTTGCGAGCATGTGAGAAATTTTGAAAGAAGCAATGGTTGCCTTTTTAGATTTTTCCACATGTCTAGTGAAAACAGTCTGTTGAGTAGTTAAACTTAATTTTTAGTTAATTTATTTTTTTCTTTCTTACTTCAGATTTAAGTGAGTAATTCATATCAAAAGTGGTATGACTTGTCTGAAAGTGACGTTCAACATCATGTTTTTTCGGCACTGCAATACTACTGCCACACAACAGGCAAACACATTTACCTTTTAAATGAATGAAACAATATGATTCCTCCCAGTCTGTGTTAAAATTATAGATTCATTTTCTCTTATTTGGTCCACTCATTTTAGGACTAAAAAACTAAAAATAAAAATAGTTATAGAACTACAATATCATATCAAATTGCCACCATAATAATAGATTACCTACCTCGCTTTTAGTTCATTTAAAATCGAATATATCAGAACACTGTGATCCTAGCTAACCGTCACGACCGGATCAGTCCAGCAACCGCAATCCAAATGGCAACTCCGCGTCTCCCGGTTGGGTGGAGGAGAGTTTACAGAGTGCAGCGGATAAACAAGACGCGACATGTACAAAGGCGAAAGCTAGGGACAAACTTATACATATGATATTGCAAACATACCAACAAATATAATAAACCTGTGTAGATACTCAAACAATATTTTAAAATTCTAACAAATGTATAAAAATAAATTATAGTTTTACTTAGTGTTTATGAAAAACTTCTGATGCAGTCAAATAATGGTGGGTGCACACAAATCGGGCCATGGCGCCCGCGGGCACGGGGTTGAGAATCCCTGCTCTAGGGAATGCCCTTTCCCCAGATCTTCACCTCAAGGCTGACTTCCTTGCTACAATCAGGCCTCTGTTCCTGTGTGGCCTTCCCAGAGCAGCCTTCCTTGGCCACCAAAGTTACAGCCCCAACTCTTGCCTCTCCAGTCCCTTAGCCCATTTCATTTGACTTCATTGTGTTCAGCTCTAGCTGACATCAGACTACACATGTGTTTATGGAGCCCTTGAGGACAAGATCTTTGCCTACCTTGTTCCCAGCTCTCTCCTGGGGGCCTGCACATAGAAGGCGCTCAGGAATTGTGTGTGTAGTGATTGGAGGAGTGAGGCTGAGGGGACAGGGGACAGTGGGCAAGCTTGAGGTCACCAAAAGGCTCTGAGTATCTATTTGGGGGGTGGGACCTTGACCAGGGGGAACAGTGTGGGAGGCACACAGCCTCCTTCTTTATAAAATCCAAGGGTCACTGGAGGATGAGGGACTTGGGGAGGAAAATTCCATGAGCCTAGGATGCTGCTTTGAACCTCACTCACTCATTCATTCACTCACTCGTTCTTCATCATTCATCCATTAACTCAATAAACAGACAGGCCTCTCCTGGCAGGCCAGTTGGCTTGGACATAAAGAAGGAAGCCGGGAAGCCGGGAAGGCTCAGTGGGTTAAGTGCTTGCTTTGCAGCCCTGGGGACCGAGGATTGAATCCCGGTCCCAGCCTGTGTGGACCCATATGCTGAACTGGGGTGTGCTTCCCATGCAGGAGGCCCCAGCTCAGTTCCCACCTCGCGCAGCCCCCGCCCACCTGTGTGGAACAAAACCATGTCAAAAACTGATGAAGTTCAACTATGGAGACTGCTCTGGGCCCTCCCCCTTCTCTCTGTCTCTCTTTGTCTCTGCCTCTCTCTGTCTCTATCAAAAACAATAAAATAAATTTAAAAAAAAAGAAGGAATCAGCAAAGATAGCTATATCAGTGACAGTATTTTACTTCACTGTTAATGGAGGCGTGGTTTACATACAGTCACATGCACAGATCTTACGAGGACAGTTTGATGGCTCTTGACAGATGTGTATGCTTGTGTAAGCACCATCCCAATTAAGATATGGGACATTTCTGTTCTCCAGAAAGGTTTTTTACACCACTTCCCAGTCCACCCCCACCCTCAGGCAACCATCCATCTGTGTTCCTTCACTATCGATGAATTTAGCCCATTCTAGAACTTGTTATGAATGGAATCATAAAGGCCATGTCTTTAGAGTTTGCCTCCATTTGCACAGACTGATGACTTTAAGGTGTCTCCGTACTGTTAAGTGTATCAATCGTTTGTTCCTTCTTATCTCTGAGGCGCATCCCATTGTATGCTGGACCACATTTTTTTCACCCATCTCCTGTTGGGTCTTTTTCAGTTTGAAATGATTAGCCATAAAGCTTCTGTGAACGCCTGTGGACAGGTCTTGACATGGACCTAAGTTTTCATGGCTCTTGTATAAATACCTAGGAGTGGGATTGCTGGACAAAGGGTGGAGGTATGTCTAACTTGATAAGAAAAGTAGCAGCATTTTTTGAGTGTTTATACCACAGTGAACACTTACCAGCCATCACATATTGTTATAACAACCCTTGGAGGCAGATATTATGATCAGCCCATTGTATAGTAGAGAAAACAGGCTCAGAGAGATTATAATTCTTGCCCAAGTCCACAAGTACAGTACGTGACAGGGCTGGGACTTCAGCTCAGGCTGGCTGGCAGTGTGCCCAAGGATTGTGCCACAAAATCCAGATTTGTCACTGGATTTTTTTTTTTTTTAATCTAGAGGGCAAGACACGTTTGTGAAAACCTGTCTACTGAATTTGAGGCAACATCTACTGGTATTTCTGTCCTTTGCTTATTTATTTGGCTTTGATCATCATTTATGTAAAAAACACAAATTGGAAACTACTTCAATGTCATACTCGTAAGTAGGGAGTGGGTGCATCCATCCTGAAAAACATTGCACAACTGTTAAAAAGAATGACAAAGAGCCACCAACCAGCAGAAAAAGATCTCTAAGATGTATTGTTGACTGAAAAAAGCAAGTTCTGGGTCAATAAGTACAATGTAATACTATTTATAAAAGAAAAAATAGCAACAACAATCCAAAGCTGCTTTTTAAGAAAGACATATATAGGCTCTGAAAAATGTATGCAAGGGTATAAAGCAAACTTACAGTAGCAAAATTGGAGTGGGCATAAATGTGAAGCCTGTCATTTGAACTCTTTTTTAATATTCTGGTTATAAGCAACCCACTTAATTTTTCCAGTTCTATTGAGGTATAATTGGTATAAAAAACACTGCATACTGTATACAATTTGGTGAGTTTTGACATGTATACACTTGTGTCATCATCTCTACAATTCAGTTAATAAATATACCCATCACCTCCAAATGTTTCTTAGCGTCCCTTTGTGGGTTTTTTTTTTGTTTGTTTGTTTTTTAAAGATTATTTGAGAGAAGGTGAAAGGAAAGAGAGACAGAGAGAGAGATAGAGAGAGAGGAGGAAGGCCCAGAGCAGTCTCCATAGTTGTACATCATTAGTTGTGACATAGTTTCATTCCACACAGGTGGATGTGGGGCCACGCAGGGTGGGAACTGAACCAGGGTCCTTCCACATGGGAGGCAAGAAACTTTGCCGCCATCCTAGTGGTTACCAGTTGTACTGCAGTTCAGCATATGGGTTTGCACGGGCGGGGGCTGGGATTCGATCACCAGACCTCATGATTGCAAGTGAAGTGCTCAACCTGCTGAACTATCTCAGCATTGCCTCATTTTTATTTTTGTTATTTTTTGTTTGGTTTTGATGGTAAGAACACAACATAAGATCTACACTCTAATCAGTTTTGAGTACACAATATTATACTGTTAATTGTAGGCACCATATTGTACAGTAGGTCTTGGAACTATTTATAGAAAAATGTGTTCATTCCTACTGTGTTTTTCTATATTTTTGGTTGTTTATTCAAAAACTTAGAAAATGCTAAGGATGCAAATGAAGTTTGAACCACATGTGGGCATACAGACAGGGAAGCAAGTGTTTGCACTGGGGCAGCGGCTGGGGGTCATTAAGATAAACCAAGGAGAGGACCCTGGAGCTGGGCTTTGAGGAGCCAGGAGTTTGCCAAATAGACAAGAAGACAGATAGGAGGGTTTTGGGGTCCACACACTTGGATAAGGAAAAAAAAAAATCTGTTTACTAATCTCCACCTGAGCTCTAGCATTTCGTTCCATTTTTGTGGCTGACTATATTTCCCAAAGTGGACTTGAACCGTATCTTCCATTCCACATGATCTTCTCGACCTTGCCCCTTGCCCCTTGGGAGATGAATTCTTTATCTCTGTTTCTTGAACCTGGGTGACTGCCTTGCACATGAGCGTTCGGAGGATGTGATGCTGTGTGAGTTCTGGGGCTATGTCACAAGCATGCCATGCACCCTCTGCCGTATTCTCCTAGAATTAAACTCTTAGAATTTGGCCTCCATGCTGTGAGGGAAGCTCCCGCAGAGAGGACCTGAGGCCCAGCACACAGCCCCAGCTTGTCAGCCTTGTGAGGGAGCCATCTTGAAGCAGGGTCCCCCAGCTCTCAGAGGCGCTGTCTTCATTGTTGCCTCATGGATCAAAGATGAGCTTTCTCCACTGAGCTCCACCTAAATGACAGATTCAAGAGCCAAAGAAATGATTCGATTGATTTCAGCCACTAAGTTTTGCAGGGGTTTGTTACACAACAGTGACTCATCCATATGATTACGAACATAGGTAACAAACCACAGGAACATTAGCAATACCTGTGACTGTTAATTCTGAAATCTCTTCTTTTTTTTTCTCAAAGATTTATTTATTGTTTTTGACAGAGAGATACAGAAACAGAGACAGAGAGAAGGGGGAGGACCCAGAACAGTCTCCATAGTTGCACATCATCGGTTTTTCCACATAGTTTCATTCCACAGGTGGGAGTGGGGCTGCACAGGGCAGGAACTGGGCCGGGGTCTCACCCCAGTGAGAACCGAACTGGGGGCACTCCCCAGTTCAGCATATGGGTCCACATGAGCCAGGGCCGGGATTCGATCCTCGGTCCCCGGGGCTGCAAAGTGAGCACCTAACCCACTGAGCCATCCCAGCTTCCCATGAAATCTCTTCTTCTAATGATAGAAATCACAGATATTTCTAAATCACTTCACAGTCATTGCAGATATTTGAAATATTGTTTAACCTCCTCACTGTGATTTTAAAATTACGGTAGTCCCTAGACATGTTGCTAATTCTTGTTTTTAATGTTAATAAAGAAGCATATACATGATATCAAAAATGAATGTTTGGGGGAAGCCGGGATGGCTCAGTGGGTTAAGCACTTGCTTTGCAACCCTGGGGTTCGAGGATCAAGTCCTGGTCCCAGCCCATGTGAACCCATGTGCTGAACTGGGGTGTGGTGAGTTCAGTTCTCACAGGGGTGAGCTTCCCATGTGGGAGATCCCCGGTTCAGCCCCCTGCTCCTGGGGCCATGCATTCCATGTGGGAGGCCGCCAGCCCAGTTCCAACCCTGCACGGCTCCACTGTGTGGAATAAAACCATGTTGAAAATTGATGACATACAACTATGGAGACTGCTCTGAGCCCTCCCCAGTCTCTCTGTCTCTCTCTTTCTTTTTTCTTTTTTTTTTTTTATATCTTTTTATATTTATAGAGAGTAATTATTTTATCTTCAGTGCATATTTATTTTTATTTTACTTTTGACAGATAGAGAGAGAGACAGAGACAGAGACAGCTAGAGAACCGAACCGTGGGAACTCCCCAGTTCAGCACGTGGGTCCGCCTGGGCAGGAGCCGGGATTCGATCCTCGGTCCTCGGGGCCTCAAAGCGAGCGCTCAACCCGCTGAGCCGTCCCGGCTTTCCCTCTCTTTCTTTTCCTCTGTCTCTCTTTCTGTCAAAAACAAAATAAATCTAAAAAAATGCATATTTGAAATAATTTGATAACTAGGTTTTAGTTGGTTTCATTATCCTACAAATTTTCTTTTATGCATTTAAACATAATTTCAGAAGATATCACCAAAGTATAATTTTCAAAAAACAGTTAAAAACATGATCCCCACAAACATATAGTGATCACATGACAAAGATTTACATAACACATTAATGAGCGAACCAGACGAATGACAGACTTGCTCAAGGGAGGAGATGAGAGAATGATGGATAGATACATAGTCAGTGAAAGAGAGAAGTCCAGAATGAGATGATGGAGTTAGCGACAGGGACAGTGAACTACCTTTGGGAGATGATTTTGGGGACTGTTTTTGCACTTGAAAAACAACCATTTCAATTAATTGTTTTAAACAAGTTAACACTTAGCTTTACAGAGTGGGGATCCTTAATCAAGAAAATAGTAAGTCAAACAACGTTTAAAATAGGTCAAACATTCCCCTAGAGTAGGAACTGGCATATTACCTCCCACTAGACAAATCAGGGCCGCTGCCTGTTTTTGTATATAAAGTTCTATTGGAGCACAGTCATGCCCATTCATGTATATGTTGTCATGGCTCTTTCTGCATCACAATACCCATAGCAGGGGAGGCCAGGACAGCTCAGCGGGTTAAGCGCTCACTTTGCAGCCCCAGGACTAAGGATCGAATCCTGGCCCTGGCCCGTGTGGACCCATATGCTGAACTGGGGAGTGTCCCCAGTTTGGTTCTGGCCCAGTTCCCACTGGTTCTGTGCAGCCCTGTTCCCACCTGTAGAATGAAACTATGTGGAAAAACCAATGATGTGCAACTATGGAGACTGTTCTGGGCCCTCCCCCTTCTCTCTCTGTCTTTGTCTCTGTCTCCCTCTCTCTGTCAAAAACAATAAGAATTTAAAAAAATTAAAAAAAATAAAGAATCAGGAAAAAAACCCATAGCAGAAGGGAGTCACTGTGACACAGACCATCGGGCGGGGAAGCCTGAAATACGTGGTCCATCACAGACCAGCGTGCCCGCCCACGCTGAGGGTGTCAGGTGGCCGTTTAGTGGACTTGTTGGCGTCCTGGGGCGGCATTGTCCAGTATGGCAGCCCCAGCCACTTAGTTAAATTTAACTTAATTGTGTAAGAGACCACACAAAGATGTGAACACTAGGCAGTGGGGATTATCGGGGCCGTTTTGAAGACTTTACCTGCTGGAATAGGGGACCCATCTCACGTGGGGGTGAAATAACTAGTATCATCCAGCCCCCTTCCTCTGTGACACTAGACAGCTTTCAAAGGGTGGCTGAAATGTTCCCTGCTGGCCAGTGACATCCCTCACAGCCCCTGGGGGACCACACTGCTCTGTCCCCTGTGACCTCGCTGCCCTTTATGCATCCATCCAGTTGTCCCCATGTCACCTTCTGACTCTGAGCTTGCGTGTCTGCACAACTGCTATTAGTTCAAGTGAGACAAAGGGTCTACAGTGTTGAATGCGGAGACTAAGCAGCTGTGGGTTTTATTAGACCTCCAATATAAAGGGAAACGAGGAGTGGGCGTGCTAAACAACTTCCGTGGGATTCACAAAGGCCTTTCGTAAGTACGCCTTTTAGGGATCCGGAGGGCAGCTCAGATGCGATGATCAGAGATGAGAAGTCATGGCCGTGGTAAAGTGGGGCGTTAGTGTGCAGAGCACAAGGACCTGGGCATTTAGTTTTTAATCTGGGTGCTGGATAATTGCTGTGTCCATTTGCAATTAATTCATCAAGCTGTCTTCTTCTGAAATGTATTCTCATATTTATATTTTTATATGTATATAAATATACTCATATAAATACCCATTAGGATCCAATAAAAACTTTAAAAAATATAATTGCCAGGGAATCAAATCATCACATAAAATAATTACTTAATATCTCAGGCTTTTTTTTTTTAATATATTTTTATTTATTTATTTTTATTTTTGACAGAGAGAGAGAGAGAGAGAGAGACAGAGACAGAGAGAGAACTGAACTGGGGGAGCTCCCAGTTCAGCATATGGTTCCGCTCGGGCCGGGGCCAGGATTTGATCCCCGGTCCCCGGCACTGAAAAGTGAGCGCTTAACCCACTGAGTCAGGTTTTTTTTTTTTAAGATTTATTTTATTGTTTGGAAGAAGGTGAGAGAGAGAGAGAGGAAGAAGGGGGAAGGGCCCAGAATAGTTTACACAGTTGTACGTCATTAGTTGTGACATGGTTTCATTCTACACAGGTGGATGGGAGGACACCTTGGGTGGGAACTGAACAGGGGGCCTCCCACCAGGGAGACAAGAACCTTCACGGCTGAGCCACTCCAGCAGTTACCAGCTGCGTCGCAGTTCCACATATGGGTTTGTAGAGGCCGAGGCTGGGAGTCCAACCCTGGACCTTGCAATTGCAAGGCAAGCACTCCACCACTGAGCTATCCTGGCATCCCTGAAAATTATTTTAACCTAGAAACTGACTTGGCACTCTTACCCAGGAATTCCACTTCTGGGACTCTATTTGAAGAAAATAAAATAAGATTGTCACGAAAGTTTATGCACAGAGATTTTCTCTATTGCATCGTTTGTAACAGTAAAAGAAAAGAAATGCAAATAACAAATACTCATATTTATCATAGAAAACTTTATATATTTATAATAATAAGCTTTAGAGAAAAGGCTCTGAAATAATGGAATAGCAATGTTATGGACTACCATGCAGTCATTTTAAATGTGATGAGAAAAAAGTTTCTATGATATAGTAAATAAAAATAAGCAGGATGCAGAAGTTCTGTGTAATGTACTCTCAACAAGAAACTGAAGAAAACTATGAGGATGCCAGGATAGCTCAACAGGTTGAGCGTTTGCCTTACAACGGCGAGGCCTGGAGATCGAAACCCCAATTCAGTTCCCACCCCACGTGGCCCCACATCCACCTGTGTGGAATGGAACTATGCCACAACTGATGATGTACAACTGTGGAGACTGCTCTGCGCCCTCCCCCCATCTCACATTCTCTCAAACAATAAAACCTTAAAACAACAACAACAACAAAAAGCTGAAGAAAACTCTTCAGAATTTTTAAATTGTTAGGACGACCTATAGCAAATAAGGATGGTGGAACCACCAGTGGGTTTGTTTGTTTGTTTGTTTTTCTGTCTTTTGTTTATCTGTAGTTTCTCTCTACACAAACATGGGTGAAATTTGGGGGGATAAACACAAAGAAAGAAGATCATTTCCAGACTGAAGTGTTTCCTTCCTCTCACAGTCAGGGACTCTGCTCTGGAGCTGTTGGAGCGGAACCAAAGTGCAGAAATGGCACTGGGCACTCACATAATTATCCTGGTGAAAAGTTGGAAATGAACCAAATGTCCAACAACTGGGAATTAGGGGAATAAATTACAATGCACCCATAGACTCTTAGGCAAGCATTAAAAGTCACGTTTATGAAGAGCTTGAATCATCCTGGTAATGGTTACGTGTGCCTAAAATCATGTGTAAAACAACAAGGTCTAAAATAAAATATGCGATAGCGCCTTTTCAGCGCCTGAGGAGGTGATGCGGGTCCCATAAGCCCTGGCCTCTGTTCTACGGAGCCTTGGGAAACTGAGACAAGAGTGGAGCCATGTCTCTCTTTAGGTTCCAGGACTGGAGTCTCCACCCAAGCTCAGATGGGCAGTAGGTGAGGAGGGGGCAGGCCCCCAATGTTAGAGGCTGGGAGTATCATAATTCATCTTGGTCTGCCCCCTCCCAAGCATGTTTCCACCCCTGGTTCTCTACTTCTCACTCAACCCTGAAATACAACTGCATTAGTGTCCTGTGGCTGCTTCAATAAATCACCACAGATTAAGTGACTTGAAACCACACACATCTATTCTCTTAGTTCTGGAAGCCAGAAGTCTGAAATGAGTCAAATCTCTACTGTAGGAGACCCTTAGGATCACGTGGGATCCACCTGGATAATCCAGGGTCATCTCCCCATCTCAAGATCCTTATTTTATTTTATTTTATTTAAGATTTATTTTACTGTTTGAGAGAAGGTGAGAGAGAGAGAGAGAGAGAGAGACAAAGAGAAGGGGGAGGACCCAGAGCAGTCTCCACTCCCGTATGTCACTAGCTGCAACATATTAATAGTTTCATTCCACACAGGTGGATGTGGGCCATGTGGGGTGGAACCGAACCAGGGCCCTCCCACACAGGAGGCAAGAACCCTCACTGCCACCCCAGCGGTCACCAGCTGCACAGCAGTTCAGCACATGGCCGGGGACAGATTTGATTTCTGGACCCTGTGGCCACAAGGCAAGCACTCAACCTGCTAAGCTATCCTGGTGCCCCCTCAAGATCCTTAATTTAATCACTTCTGCAAAGTCCCTTTTGCCATGTGAGCTAACACAGTCTCAGGCATAGTAATCATTTTTAAATGTTTCTGTATTTTACAATGTTTAGGCCTTTTGGAGGGCCTTACAGACCTAAGGAGAGACTGCCCTCCCAGGACTTGCTAACCCCTAAAGATAGTAACAACTTGCCTGTGAGCCTTCCTTTCAGATGCAAACCAAGCAATCCGGAGCCCATATTCCTCAACTACCCCTTTATCTCACGCGCACACCCATTCAGTGTTTCGCCTGTTGTAAGTCCTCCCAGGGCCAAGTAGCAGGCGGCTAGAAACCACCCTATGCCCCCAAAGCCCACCACAATGAGACAAAGTAGCGGGTCCTAAACTGTTAGCATGAGACTAAGTAGCCGATCCTAAACTGCTCACCCTGTGCTGACTAGCCTTTCCCTCGAGAATCCCACCAAAGGTTCCAGCTGGGTACCCTCCTCTCTCCTGACCAAACCCCCGGTGCTTCCCCCAGTGGCCCTGCTTGGCCTGACAGCCCCCCACCCCCCAGGAAATGTAAATAATAAATACCTTCTTTCAAGAAGATGGACACTTATGTTATCATCACCCAGTCACCTCTATACATTAAAATCTAATGGGTACAAATTTGAGAACAAGGGGTCCTGGGGATTCAGACCTGAATTCTATTGGGGGGGCATTCTTCAGTCTACTGCAGATGGTAAGGAGAGAAGGAGGCCATGAGACAGAGAGAGTCCCTGAGTGCTCAGATTCCAGAGTCCTAGGGGGCATTGGGGTTGGGGGGAGTGTGTGTGGGGAGACGATGAAGACAGTGGGTGTGGGAATGAGGGTGAGGACTAGAGTAAAGTGATAAAATGGCAAAATTACTAAAATCAAGTAGGTTGAGGTATGAGGAACTGATTTATTGTTTTTTGATAGAGAGAGACAGACAGAGAGAGACAGCGAGAAGGGGGAGGGCCCAGAGCAGTCTCCATAGTTGACAGCATTGGTTTTCCATATAGTTTCACTCCACAGGTGGGCACGGGGCTGTGCAGGACAGGACCTGGGTTAGGAGCCTCCTGCATAGGCCCCGGCAAGAACTGAACTGGGGGCACACCCCAGTTCAGCACATGGGTCCGCATGGGCCGGGGCCGGGATTCGATCCTCGGGCCCCGGGGCTGTGAAACAAGCGCTTCCACTGAGCCATCCCAGCCTCCCCATTTTTAAAATATATATGTATTTTTTTATTTTTATTATTTTTGACAGAGAGAGAGATACAGAGACAGAGAGAAGGGGGAGGGCCCAGAACAGTCTCCATAGTTGCACAGCATTGGTTTTTCCACATAGTTTCATTCCACAGGTGGGCAGGGCTGCACAGGGCAGGAACTGGGCCGGGGTCTCACCCTGATGAGAACTGAACTGGGGGCACTCCCCAGTTCAGCACATGGGTCCGAACGGGCCGGGGCTGAGATTCGATCCTCGGTCCCCAGGGCTGCAAAGCGAGCTCTTAATCCACTGAGCCATTCCGGCTTCCCCCTAAAGATTTTTATAAAGATTTATTTTATTGTTTTTGACAGAGACAGAGAGAAGGGGGAGGGCCCAGAACAGTTCCATAGTTGTATGTCATCAGTTTTCGACATGGTCTCAGTCCACGAAGGTGGGCAGGGGCCACGCAGGACGGGAACTGGGCTGGGGGCCTCCCCCATGGGAAACACACCCCAGGAACTGATTTTATTCTTGTTTTAACTGACCTGAGAACATAAATGTTTGAATTGTCCACTCCTGTGTCTATGCCTGGAGATATATCAGACTTTCAGATAACCTTCTAATTACCCCCTGAAGGACTCATGTATCCAGATCAGCTGACAGCCACTCTCTAGAACAGATGTGACCACTCCTGCTGGTGCCCATCATCCAGACCACCTGATAGCTCCCTGGCTGATAACCGCCCTGAACCAATCCTATGACTCTATTCACAACACTCCTGTCACCAAAAGTGTAGGTCATGTTCTGCCCCACACGCCCATAGCCCACAAACCAATTCTCCAAGTAATTCAATTCAATTCTGACACTACCCAGAGTTAGCAGTTAGTGAAGATTTCACAGGCTCAGTCCCACAAGACTGCCCCCACATCAGACACCAACCGAAAGTCCCAGGTTGTCGCTGGTACTTCTGACCAGCTGGCTATAAATCAGGAATTCTCACAACCCCTCCTCAGGTTCAATAATTTGCTATGGCAACTCACAGAACTCAGGGAAACTCATTTATTAGCTTATTTGAAATGATCAGATAAAGGATGCAGATAAAGAAGAGGTGGCTAGGGCGAGGTCTATGCATCTGCTTTCAAAAATTGAGATATGATTGACATATAATATTGTGCAAGTTTAAGGTGTGCAGCATGTTGATTTGATATAGTTACATATTGCAATCGAATTGCTGCCTAGGGTTGACTAACACCTTTATCACATCACGTTATCATCATTTGTCTTTTGTGATGGGAACAATTAAGATCTAGTCTCTTAGCAACTTTGAAGTTTATAATACAGTACTGTTGCGTATAATCACTATGCTGGGCATGAGATCTCCAGGACTTCTTTATTTACTGGTGGCAACTTTGTATCCATCTTATTTTTACAAGTCAGGTTTATTGAGGTTATTATTTACATAAAACTATGCAATTCCAGACAATAAACCCATCCTCTTAGGGTACATGGTGCAACCTTTAAAGCATACAGTTCAAGAATTTGTTTTTATTTATTTATTTACAGCTTTATAGAGGTACAATGAGCATATAATAACATGTACATAGTTGAAAGTGTTCAATTTGGTAAGTGTTGACATATGTGCACCTCTGTGAAGTCATTACCACAATCAAGATAGTGAACATCTGATCACCCTCAAAAGTTTCCTGTGCCCCTTTGTAATTTCTCCTTCCTCTTCCTACCCCACCCCATCCCTAGACACCCACCGACCTGCTTTCTCTCACTGTAGATTAGTTTGCATTTTCTAGACTTCCCTATAAATGGAAACACACAGAATGTTCTATTTTTTTGTCTGGCTTCTTTGCTAAGCAGAATTATTTTGAGGTTCGTTGACGCTGCTGCGTGCTTCTGTAGCTATTCCCTTTTAGTGTCAAGCAGTGTTCCACGGGCTGGATGTGCCAGTTTGCTGATCCATTCGCCTGTCAACAGACATCTCAGTGGTTTCCAGCAGTTGGTTCTAACAAACAAAGCAGCTGTGAACAGTTGTCTACAAGCCTTGATATGGATACACCATGCTTGCTTCCATTTCTCTTGGGTAAATATCCAGGAGTGAGATTGCTGGGTCATATATCGTATTTTTCCGTGTATAAAATGATACTTTTGTCTAGAATCGTTAGACCAAAAATTTGGGGTCGTCTCATATATGGGAGTAACCCGTGTATTGATTTCTTAATGTTGGTTTAGAAAGGTAGGTGTCATCTTATGCATGGGGCATCTTAAAAAAAAAAAGTATTTTATTGTTTTTGACAGAGACAGAGAGAGAGACAGAGAGAAGGGGCAGAACCCAGAGCAGTCTTCATAGTTGTACGTCATCAGTTTTTGACTTAGTTTTGTTTCACACAGGTGGGCGGGGGCTGTGCAGGGCAGGAACTGGGCTGGGGGGCCTCACAAATGGGAGGCACGCCCCTCTAGCCTGGTCCAAAGCGGGGGATAAGAACCAATCTGGGGGCCTCCCACATGGGAAGCACACCCCAGTTCAGTATATGGGTCCACACGGGTCAGCGCCGGGATTCGATCCCCAGTCCCAGGGCTGCAAAGCCAGCACTTAACCCACTGAGCCATCCCAGCTTCCCGGGGCATCTTATACACAGAAAAATGTGGTACAAATATGTTGAACTTGGCAAGAGACAGATAAACTGTTTTTCATAGTGGCTGGACCAGTTTGTCCCCCTCCAGCCATATAGGTGAGCTCCAATTGTTCCACATCCTCACCAGCACTAGTTCTTTCAAATTTTAAACATTCTAGTGCAGTGGTCCCCAACTTGTCGGCACCAGGGACCAGTTTTGTGAGAGACAATTTTTCCACAGATGCAGGGAGAGGAGGATGGTTTCAGGATGATTCAAGTGCATTACATTTATTGCACACTTTATTTCTATTATTATTATGTGGTAATATATAATGAAATAATTCTACAACTCACCATAATGCTCAGTGGGAGCCCTGAGCTTGGGTTTTGATGACTCTGCAAGCAATTGATTTATTGTGGTCTCTGTGCAGTCAAACCACTCTGCTCATGTGAATCTGTGTTTGCAGCTGCTCCCCAGCACTAGCATCACCGCCTCAGCTCCACCTCAGATCATCAGGCATTAGATTCTCATAGGAGTGCGCAACCCAGACCCCTCACATGCACAGTTCACAATAGGGTTTGGTCTCCAATGACAATCTAATGCTGCTGCTGATCTGACAGCAGGCAGAGCTCAGGCGGTAATGGGAGTGATAGGAATGGCCTTAAATACAGATGAAGCTGCGCTTGCTTGCTCACCCCCGCTCACCTCCTGCTATATGGCCCAGTACCTAACAGGCCACGGATCGGTACCAGTCAGTGTCCCATGGGTTGGGGACCCCTGCTCTAGTGGGTGTGTTTTTTCCCCTACACCAAGCAATTTCTGACACCAGCTGGGTATCCTACAACTCAACGCAGTATCTACCTGGAGATGGTTAGATCTCACAGGTTAAGGGCTCAGTCCCCCAGGTCTCTCCCAATTTCCAATACCAATTGCAAGTCTATATTGTCACCTGTGCTTCTGACCAGCTAATGATGGGAGGTTCCAAGGATCCTTTCCTTGGGTTGGATTAATTGGTTCACAGGACTCAGAGAAACATTTTACCTACAAAGTCATCAAGTTATTGTGGAGGTCTACAACTTGGGGACAGCCAGATGGAAGAGATGCATAGGGCCAGGCATGGGGAAAGGGCAGAGCATCCACTGTCCCCACATCTCCACGTGTTCATCAACCTGGAAGCTCTCCCAGCCTTTTGGATTTTTTACGGACGTTTCCTCACACAAGCATGACTGATAAAATCATTGGCCATTGGCAATTGAACTCAATCTCTAGCCTCTGTTCCCTCCCTGGAGGTTGAGGGTGAGACTGAAAATTCCAACCTTCTAATCATGTGGCCGGTTCCCCACCCTTAGGTGCTTCCCAAAAGTCACCTTATTTTATTTTTTAAAGATCTATTTTATTGTTTTTGACAGAGAGACAGAGAGACAGAGAGAAGGGGGAGGGCCCAGAGCAGTCTCCATAGTTGACAGCATTAGTTTTCCATATAGTTTCACTCCACAGGTGGGCGCAGGGCTGCACAGGGCAGGAACTGGGCCAGGAGCCTCCGTCATAGGCCCCGGCAAGAACTAAACTGGGGGTACATCCCAGTGCAGCACATGGGTCTGCCTGGGCCGGGGCCGGGATTCGATCCTCGGGCTCTGGGGCTGCAAAGCGAGTGCTTAACCCACTGAGCCATCCCAGCTTCCTCTGGGGACTGAATTTTAAAAGCTGTCCTGGGGAGGGGATGCAAAGGTAGCTCAGCGACTGAGCACTTGCCTCACAATCACGAAGCCTGGGATTTGATTCCGGGCCCAGCCCATGCAAACCCATATGCTGAACTGTGGCGCAACTAGTAACTGCCAGGATGGCTCAGCAGTGAAGGTGCTCTAGTCCCATGCGGGTGGCCCCTGGCCCGGTTTGCCCCCTGCGAAGCCCCATATCCACCTGTGTGGAAGGAAACCGTGTCAAAAATGTATGATGTACAACTATGGAGACTGCTCTGGGTCCTCCCCCTTCTCTCTCTCTCACCTTCTCTCAAACAATAAAATAAATCTTAAAATAATAATAATAGGGGAAAGCCGGGACGGCTCAGCGGGTTGAGCGCTCGCTTTGAGGCCACGAGGACCGAGGATCGAATCCCGGCTCCGGCCCAGGCAGGACCCACATGCTGAACTGGGGAGTTCCCACAGTTCGGTTCTCTAGCTGTCTCTGTCTCTGTCTCTCTCTCTATCTGTCAAGAGTAAAATAGAAATAAATATGCACTGA
>PVKE010014037.1:0-13323 GCA_004027555.1 Craseonycteris thonglongyai | reverse complement strand
TTTTCTTGTTTTTGACAGAGACAGAGAGGGACAGCGAGAAGGGGGAGGGCCCAGAGCAGTCTCCATAGCTGCATGTCATCAGTTTTTGGCATGCTTTTGTTCCACACAGGTGGGCAGGGGCCATGCAGGGCAGAAACCAGATCAAGGGCCTCCCTCATGGGAAGCACACCCCCATGAGCTGGGGGCTGAACCGGGGGCCTCCCATATGGGAAGCTCGCCCTGGCAAGAACCAAACTGGGGGCCACACTCCAGTTCAGCATATGGGTCAAGGGCCGAGGCTGGGATTTGATCCTTGGTCCCCAGGGCTGCAAAGTGAGCGCTTAACTCACTGAGCCATCCTGGCTTTTGCGCCCACTTTGGGCTGACGGAAATACCTCCTCGCTGTCTCTCCAGCTTTAGAGCTTTGCCTATCGCTGGAAGCCTTCTCCACTCAGGTCCTCTACCTGGCGAATTTCCCCTTCTGGGGCAGCCTTGCTGTGACTTCCCTAAGCGGCCCCATGTCTGCAGACAGGACACAGCAGATTGAATTTACCCCAGGCCAGCAGAGTCCATTCAACCAGTACTTAGCCTCGCATGTCATCTTAAACTTTTGAGTGGAGGGTTTTTTTACTTTTAAAGTAAAGAGAAACAGGTGAGATTAATTTTAGGAATATGTTTAATTTAATCAAATATATCCAAGATATTATCATTTCAATATGTAATCAATATAAAAATTACTTGTGAGATATTTTACATGTTTTATCTCAATTCCGATGCTTGGTTTCCAACAGTTAAATTGAATTGTGGTCTGATCAAAGCATTAATGTTACATTTAAGAGTGAAGTATTTTACATGTTTGTTTTTAAAGTTAAATTTAAATGACTAAAAGTTAAAAATAAAACTGGGGGAAGCCAAGATGGCTCAGCAGGTTAAGCACTCACTTTGCAGCCCTAAGGGACTGAGGATCGAGTCCCAGCCCTGGCCTGTGTGGATCCATGTGCTGAACATGTGCTTCCCATGCGGGAGGCCCCCAGCGCAGTTCCCATCCTGCGAGGCCCCTGCCCAGGGGCGTGAAACAAAACTATGTCGAAAACTGATGAGGTACAACTATGGAGACCCCTCTGGGCCCTCCCCCTTCTCTCTGCCTTTCTGTCTGTCAAAAAATAATAAAATTAAAAAAAAATTAATAAAATATAGTTGGAAATGTTTACTTCCTCCGTCACATGCGTCCCATTTGTAATTCTAAATAGCCACGTGTGGCCAGCAGCTCCTGTGTGGGACAACATAGTTCTAAGCTGTGTTTACTTAGCTGTCTCATTTGGGGACACAGTGCTAGATCCTGACCCATAGGAGGCCTCCCCAGACATCAGTCAGAAGGATAGATGATGGATGGATGGATGGATGGAGAGATGGAGGGATGGAGGGATGGGTAAGGGAGGGAGGGAGGGATGATAGAGGGATGGATGTATAATTGCTGCTCCTCTCAGTACCCCCACCAGATGGCACTGGGTTTCCCACTTTCTTCTCTTTCACCTCTAAGCCTCTCCCCTGTCCCTCAGTTGTCTAAGCCCTCCGATCAATTTCTGCGGGGTCAGTGGTCCCCATTAATGTCCCACCCCCCGCTGCTGCCATTGGGGAAGATGCTATTCTGGTGTCTTCTGGTTCCTCTTGCAGCCTCCTTAGGAGTCTGGGCCCCTCATCCTGTATCAGACTGTGCAGCTCCCCATTCCCACCCCCCTTTTCTGAAGCGATTGAAGGGACCCAGCCACCCATTCCCCATCACCCTGCCATGATTCGTTCATTCCACCAGCACCTGCTGCATGCTGGGAGCTCCTCTAGGCCCCTCCCTCCGGACACGACAGGGGACACGACAGGGGACACGACAGGGGACACGCACATCACAAGCCCCATCTGCATGGGGCTGCCAGGCTGTTGAGCAGACAGTCGCCAAGACCAAGAAGGAAAACATGTGGGGTGTCAGATGGGGATGAGCGCTGTGGAGAAAAGTGAAATGGGAGGGGAGTGAGACAGTGGGAGGGCTCAGAGGAGGCGTGGCAGGGCAGGCGTGGCTGCAGGGAGGTGACAAGCTCCCAGGTGTCTGCGGAAGGAACAGCAGGTGCGAAGGCCGAGCTGGGAGCGTTTCCTGGGTCTTGTGGTCGTCTGGTTTGGCTCTCCCCGTCCCGCTCAGACACAGCCTTCAGGCTGGCCTTCTCCCCTCAACATCCTCCTCTACACTCTCACTGGATGTTCCTGGATTTCTTTGTCCTCCAGATTGTCTCCCCCACCCCCACGTGTCCCTTCCCATCTCCCTCAGGAACCGGGGCATTCTGTTCCCCCCAGACTCTCCCTCCTTTCTGGGATTTGAGCTTCTGGCTGGCACACAGCGCCTCTCCTCCGGCTCCTGAGGCAGTGCAGGGCCCAGTGACAGGGCTTAGGGAAGGCTCCTGTGGGAGGGACAGGAAGGGCTGCCACCTTCTCAGAGCCAGGAACAAAGGGTCTTTGAAGGCAGAACAAGGGTGAGGTGGCCCAGGCCCCAAGGCCAGGTGAGGTGTCCTCACTCAGCCCCTCAGCATCCCTACACTGGGGAAGTCCACTCAACCCTGAACAGGGCGGGCTGATTTTCCCTCTCCCGGGGAAAGGGGCCCTTTTTACTGGTGGGAACATCGAGGTTAATGCAAATAGCCAAGGCAAGATTCAAACTCAGTTGTGGTGGGAGGGGGTGTGGGGGAGGCTCCCTACACCACAGCATCCTAGAGGTAAGCCTTTGGGCAAATAAACTGAAGGGCTATGACACCTAAGATATTTGTCTTCTGCCTCCCCTCAGAGTGAGGGTGGGCAATGCTGTGTGACCTTGGGCAAGTCACCCCACCTCTCTGAGCCTCCTTCCACATTTGAGTCTCACAGGCCGATTGCCCTCTCCTACACAAAAACCCGTGACAGGTTGTAATTGGTCAGAAAATGGAATTTTCAATGATGATATTTTTGTACGTATTCATTCGACCAAAATCTCTCTGCCACACCATACTAGTAACATAAGAAGAAATTTCTAGAAAGATTCCACCAAAATGTTAATAGTTACCTCCATGGATAGAGGGAGGGTCATAGAGATCCTTATGTTATTTCTCGACTTACCTATTCAGATATATTTTTTTAAGATTTATTTTATTGTTTTTTTTGGTTTTTGTTTTGTTTTGTTTTTTTAAATTTATTTATTTATTTATTTTTGACAGAGAGAGAGAGAGAGAGAGAGAGAGAGAGAGAGAGAGAGAGAGAGAGAAAGAGATATACAGAGAGAGAACTGAACTGGGGGAGCTCCCAGCTCAGCATATGGTTCCGCACGGGCCGGGGCCAGGACTTGATCCCCGGTCCCCGGCGCTGCAAAGTGAGCGCTCAACCCACTGAGCCATCCCGGCCTCCCTATTTTATTGTTTTTGATAGAGACAGAGAGAAGGGGGAGGGCCCAGAGCAGTCTCCATAGTTGTTCATCATCAGTTTTCGACATGGTTTCATTCCACACAGGTGGGCGGGGGGAGCGGAGTGCAGGAGCTGGGCTGGGGGCCTCCCGCATGGGAGGCACGACCTCTCAAGCCTAGGGGCCAAACTGGGGGCTGAGAACTGAACTGGGGTCTCTGCATGGGAAGCACACCTCAGTTGAGCATATGGGTCCATATGGGCCGAGGCCGGGATTCGATCCTTGGTCCCTGGGGCTACAAAGCCCGTGCTCAACCTGCTGAGCCATCCTGTCTTCCCTAGATAATTTTTTTTTAATGTTTTCTTTTCACTTTTTAAAATATATATATTTTTTATTTATTTATTTTTGACAGAGAGAGAGAGAGAGAGAGAGAGAGAGAGAGAGATTCAGAAACAGAGAGAGAACTGAACTGGGGGAACTCCCAGTTCAGCATATGGTTCCACAGGGGCCGGGGCTGGGATTTGATCCTCAGTCCCTGGCGCTACAAAGTGAGCGCTTAACCCACTGAGCCATCCCGGCTTCCCCTAGATAATTTTTTTTAATGTTAGATTTACTGGAGTGACATTGATTAACATCAATCACATTGTTTCTACGTGTACAATTCTACATTACATTGTCTACACATTGCCCTAGATTTTTTTTAACAAGCTACACACATTCCTTTTGCCCTATAAAAAGAACCACTTCTGGTGAAGAGATTGGGCTTCATGGCTAGACTCCAGGTCTCTGAGGGTCAGGAGGCCAGGAGGTGGGGGGAAGCCGGGTTTGGGGGATAGAGCTGAAGGGGACGCTGGCTTTACCTCTCCTAGCACTTGAGAAATATCTCACCCAGTTGTCACAACAGCTCGATGACATGGGTACCACTTACAGGTGGGCAAACCGAGGCACAGAGAGCCGACGGGACTGGTTACAGGCACTATATCTGGGAGGGTCTGGAGCTGAAATCAAATCAGCACTGTGACCTTCAAACTCCCACCCCAACCACGTCTGGTGGTTATCTGTTTTGTGTCTGGGTCTGTGGGTCCCCCTGTCTCTCACTACCTCTGACCCCCTGTGTTTCCCTGTCTTTCCCTTGGCTTCTCGACATCTTTGTGTCTGTCTCTCCTTTGTTCTCTCTGTGTCTCTCGCTGTCTCTGCCTCTGTCTCTATCTCTGACCCTCTTGTGTCTGTCTCTGTGTGTCTCTGTTCTCTCTTGGTCTCTCTGTGTCTGACTCTGTGTATCTCTGTCTCGCCCTTGGTCTCTGTCTCTCAGCCTGTTTCTATGTGTGTCGCTTACAGGATCAGCCCAGGAGGGCAGCTTCTGTCCTTGGGGTTCCCAGCCGGGTACCCCAGCACTTAGAACAGTGCCTGGCAGACAGGGGGCGCTCCGTAAATATTTCTGGAATGAATAAAGGAATGACTGAATAAGTGAATGAAGCTGAGACGAGATGAGCTCCTGGGGCAGATGAGTGATCACAGGCTTCAGGTGGGCACGGCCCTGCCCAGAGCCAGCAGCCTGGAAGTTTCTGGTAAGGGATTGGCCCTGAACCCCTAGACTCTGCCCTATGTGCTCACAAGATGCCCAGGATGTACCTATCACCCCTCTCCCCCACCCGCAGAGAAGGGTGGCTCCCTCTCGGCCTCTCCCCGCGGTTGGAGGCGTGGGCAGCAGCTGGGAGAACCGGCTGGGCGCTGCCCCTCCCCTTGGGCGTGGAAGTAGGCACCTGGCGGGCTCCCCAGGTGGCAGAGGCTGTCGCTGCACATACCTGGTCCCCGTGCCGCCTGCTCCCTGCGCGTCCTCCCCTCCCCACCCTCGCCCACCTGCCATGGACGGGACCGACGAGCCCCGGACCCGGGCCCTGTGGGGCACCTATGAGAACAACATCTCGGAAATCAGGTGAGGCCCGGACAGGGCACCAGCACACGGGGCCCCTGGAGCCGATGGCCTGAGGGCAGAGCCGGCCGGGCCTCCTGCAGCCTCTGAGCCGGCCTGGACTCGGCTGGCTGGGCTGCAGGTCCCTCCTGGAAGGGAGTGGGGGGCCAGGGCTGTCCTGGGTCACCTGCTTGGATGCCTGGCGGTCCGTGTCCCTCTGGGGGCCTCAGCCTCTCTGTCTGTCAAAGGGGCCCACAGCCTGTTTGTGTTCCTGAGGTCGGCTGGAGGAGAGCAGGGGGCTCGGTGTGTGAACGCTGTTCAGGAAACACGAGAGCCTCTGGGGCTCCTGTCCCCCCTGGACACCCCTGAAAGCCCTCCAATGGGGGTACTTTCCCTCGCGGGGGCTCAGAATGTGCCACTGGCTCCATTTGGGGGAGGATGGGAGACCTGAGGTGGGCGGGGTTCAGGATTCAACTGGGTCCCTGAGCTGGAGGTTGGGTCCCAGAAGGCTGTGGTCCAGGAGGGTGGGCCTGACTCCTTGGCCCTTGTAGTGGAGGTCAGGACAGAGCACCCCATCTCTTGAGCATGACTCCTTTGTTCCGGGGGATGAATTAGACACATTTATAGTACCCGCTTTCCAGATGGGGAAACTGAGGCTGAGAGGGACAGTGCCCAGGATCATGCAGCCAGATACAAATTTGAACCCAGTCTGTGTGATCCCAGAATTTGTGGTGTCTCCTCACCTCAACAGACTCTGTGGCCCCATTTTACAAATGAGCACGTGAAGGCTCAGAGAAGGCAGGCAGCCTGCCCAAGATCACACAGCCAGGCTGTTTGCTCCCGTCTCCTTCCTCTCCCAGGAGCTGGGGCATGGACAGGCTTCCCTGGTGCCTTGGACTCCAGAGACCGGAGCAGCTGAATTCTGATTGCTGTGTGACATAGAAAAGCCTCACAGTGTCTCTGATCCTCTTAGGCTGAGAGTGGGCACCAGGATGGTCCCAGCTCTGCTTGAGGAAGATCCCAGCATTCTCTTCTTTGGGCTCCCTGGGTTCTGCAGTTTCTCTGGCTACCTACCTGAGACCCCACCTTTAGGAAGGCTTAAGCCTCAGTTTCCTCATCTGATAAGTACTGACCTATAAGATACTTCTAGACCTGAATGTCTGCAGCCCCCTGGGTGGTGACCTTAGGACCTCAAACTTTCTTTTCCATGAGCTTCTGGAGTCCCTGGACCCAGAAGGATGCCCCTCATGAGGGCTTTTAACATCCCTTCTGGGCCCCCCTCCCACCACACCCTCACTGAACTCAGAGGCTCTCCAAGAATAGTTCTTCCTCCTGCGTTGCCATTTCAGTCACCAGGTCAGACCTCCAGGCTTTGTCCTTGTTCCTTCTTCCTCTCACAGGCTTCACTGCTCAACCGCACTCTCCTGTGACCTGACTCTCCATTCCCATGGCCCCAAGTCAGGCCTCATCTTTGTCCCTAGAGTCTTGCCTCAGCTACCCCGCCTCCAGTCCTTCCCAGAGCTGTCCTTACCCTTCTCCCAGTCCCAAGGTAACTCCAGGCCCAGCCACTCTGGGCTCCCAGCTTAATCTCCTCCCTCGCTTGTATTCCATCTACCCCATGACTTCAAATTCTCTGGCCACGCCTTCCTCTTCTCTGCCCCAGTGCCTTTGCATACTCTATTCTCCCTGCAGGGATTCCCAGAGAAATCTTTTCTAATCTCCAAATATACCCCTGGCCCTTCTACAGCTCCCCAGCACCCATGATGATGGTTTTCAAAACCTTTTTAAGACCCTGGTATCTTTGTCCAAGAGAAGTGCTATTCCCAAGCAGAACTACATCGTAGAGGTCAAAATGAAGCTTCTCTCGGTTAAGATGGGGGCCAGCCGCCGCCCCCAGGCTGGCTCTGCTCCTTCTATGGGCATGCACCTCTGCTCCCACAGTCCCCACCCTCCTCCCTGCCTAGGCCCCCTCTGGCTGCTTGTCCCAGCCTCTCCAGTCTGTGTCTTTGGGCCTTGGCACCTGAAGTTTCCTTTGCTGGGGACGACCTCATTCCTTCATGTGGCAAATTCCTTCTCACTCACTTATTTTAAGATTCTTGGCCACCACAGGTAGGTCCCTGATTATGCTTCTTGCTTCAAACCTGTCCCATGACACCCAAATGCTGACCTGTTCACTGACAGGGACAGCGTGGGGACCACTCTGCGGCCCTCTGCTTGGGGCAGGGGAGCAATGATGTCTCTGAGGATAAGGTCAGGGAATGAATGGAAGTTAGATAAGGCAACCTTTGAGCTGGAGCCTGCAGAAAGACAGGAAGGGCAGGGCAAGCAGGGAGAGGACACAGGAGGGGCAAAGGACAGCTGCTCTTGGGAGGAAATGACAGGATGTGTGGATCCAAGGGGACCAAATGGGCTGTGGAAAATTCCCGTGGGGACCGTTATTGCACAACAGTGGCATGAGTGACTCTTAATGTCAAGTCTAAGAAGCAATTCTCAGACACTGTCTGCAGGTTGCTTCCATTTTTCCAAGCCCAATCCTCCCCCAATAAGAAAAGCTAAGCAATGTATTGTTTGGGGGATACAAGCCTATGTGATGAAACTGTCAAAAAAAAAAAAAAAAGCAACTGGTAGGGATTTAATTCAGAAAAGGATCATGGGAGGAGGCCCAGGAGGTGAGGAGGAGCCCAGAGATACCAGCAAGACACATTGAACATAATGTTCTAGTGCATGAGGTTTGTTATCAATTATGCTTTATAAATGTTATATGTGTTCCATGTACCTTGTATGCATGCAGTGAACTAAAAAGTAATAACAGGGGCAAAATGAAAATGTTAAGAGGAAAAGGTTAGAAGCAGGAGGTAAGCAGGACAAAGATAGTTATGGTCAGTTTACAGACAGAAGAGCCAATGAGGGGACAAGCCCAGGGGACATGATTCCCTATGGCATTTTTTAAAAAGATTTATTTTATTGTTTTTTGAGGGAAGGGGTGTGTGTGTGTGTGTGTGTGTGTGTGTGTGTGTGTGTGACAGAGAGAGAGAGAGAGAGAGAGAGAGAGAGAGAGGAGGAAGGCCCAGAGCAGTCTCCATAGTTGTACATCATTAGTTGTGACATAGTTTCATTCCACACAGGTGGATGTGGGGCCACTCTGGGCGGGAACTGAACTGAGGGCCTCCTACATGGGAGGCGAAAACCTTCGCTGCCATGTCATCCTGGCGGTTGCCAGTTGCGCCACAGTTCAGTGTATGGGTTTGCACTGGCCTGGGCCAGGATTCGATCCCCAGACCTTGCAGCTGCACGGCAAACACTCAACCTGTTGCGCTATCCTGGCATCCCCTTATAGAATTTTTAAAAGTACTCAGTGCATTACTTCATTCAATCCTCACAACAACCGTTTTAGATGAACTATTATCTCAGTTATGTCGTAGGCAACTGAGGCCCAGAGAGGTTGAGTGTCTTTCCCAGGTCACACAGCTGCTAGGGTGGAGTCAGGATTTGAATTGAGGCAGCCTGACTCTCTCACGCCCTAAACGGGATGGGCAGGTGTGAAAGGAATTAGATGAGCAAGATGAGGGAGCGGCATCCTGGAGGTAGCCCCTGCCCAGGCAGGAGGCTTAGTAGGTGCTCCTCCATATTTCCTGGGTCATCCTGTGCCCCTTCTGCAGAGGCTCAAGGCCAGAAGAAGCCGAGCTGGCATTTGGACCTGTGGTTTCTGCTCCTCCCCTCCCTTTGATCTTGGAGTCCACGTGCAGGCCCTTTCTGATCTTGGTCTCTTTATGGCTGAGGTCCTCAGCCCCGGTTTTACAACCCCAGCCCTTCCTTGCTGGGGGATAGCCAAGCCACTGGAATGAATGATTTTATGTCTACAGCCCTGCCAGCCACAGAGCTGCTTTCTCTGAGGGGGTGGGGGTAGCTAATAAAGAGGTTTTCAGCAATAAACAAATAATAAGACATTGGCCCTGGTGGCCTGGGTGGAATTTGGGCAGGCAGAGAGCAGAAGGTTCTGTGCCACAGCTAGTGGATAAGGCACTTGGGTGAGATTTCAAAAAGGAAGCTCACAGTCCCCCTCCCCCTCGCCCCAAGGCCCCCCGCAGAGGACACAGGCTTGGAAAATGAAGAGAAGGTCTGTTTCTGCTCCCACTTGCTCTCTAGGGGCTGAAGAGTGGGGAGGTGAGACGTGTGCCTGGTGGGAACAGCCTGGATCTACTTGGAAAGAACCTGGCGGCCCTTGGCTGAAAGGAAGCGCTGGGGAAGGGAGAGAGGGACCTGGTAGATCATCAACAGCATCAAATGCCAAGGCAAGAAGGAAGACCCTGGTCTTGCTGCGAGTCTTGGATCCGAGAGGTCCAGAGTGTGGGAGAGGTGAGGCCTGCCACTCTCAGGAGAGAACCAGGCTCAGGCTGGAACCGGAACCAGGACCCCCAAGGACCCCACTGTCTCAGGCAAGACTGGGCCACACAGCCCGCAGGCAGGCACCCTGAGTTCAAGTCCTACCCGTGTTGCTGACTGGCCGGCTGTGCCTGGCTCAGAGGCTCTCGGAGCTGTGAATCTTTGAATCTGTGAAATGGGAGCGGTGGGTGGTGCCCCAGGCAGGGCCAGACTGAGCTCTCTGCTGAGTCAGGGTTTGCAGGGGTTATCCCTCTTTCCTCCTCCTCTAATTGCTCTCCCTTCCCTGGAGCCTGGAAGGGTGGGGTCAGGGTGAAGAATGATAATAATGACGACTTTCCCGAGTGTCTAGTCATGTGCCAGTCCTGTTCTGAGAGCTTTGTGAAGGTTTTCACTCTTTCTGTCTCCTGTGAGGCAGCCATTTTCATGGTTCTCATTGTACAGATGGGAGAACTGAGGCCCAGAGAGCCATTGTACGGTCTTAGATTTGCTCCAAAGACCTCATGCTAGAGAAAGGAACCAGGCAGGACCCCCAAACTGCGAGAAGAGGCTGTTCCTCTATGGCCATAACGGGAGGCTTAGCACTCCATATTGGATCAATGGATCTGCGGCCTATCTGTTGGTCCACCTTCCAAACTAATGCTGTCGCATAGATGCATAACATGAGCTCCCTAAATAAACATTTTCTAGTAGCCACATTAAGCATAAAAGTCAAACAGGCGAAGGGAAGCTGGGATGGCTCAGCGGGTTAAGCGCTCACTTTGCAGCCCCGGGGACTGAAGATCAAGTCCCGGCCCTGGCCCATGTGGACCCATATGCTGAACTGGGGTGTGCTTCCCATGTGGGAGGGAGGCCCCCAGCTCGGTACTTGCCCCCCAGTTTGGCCCCTAGCTCAAGGGGGCATGTCTCCCATTCGGGAGGCCCCCTGGCCCAGTTCTGCCCTGTATGGCCCCTGCCCACCTGTGTGGAATGAAACCATGTCGAAAACTGATGACAGTACAACTATGGAGACTGCTCTGGGCCCTCCCCTTCTCTCTCTCTGTCTCTGTCTCTGTCAAAAACAGTAAAATAAATCTTTAAAAAATAGAAAAAGGAACAGGTGAAATTAATTTAATTATACATTTTATTTAACCTGATACTATTTAATTATACATTTTATTTAACCTCATACTATTGAAATACTATTATTTCAATATGTCATTAATAGCCAAACTTACCGGTGAGGTATTTTACATTCTTCTTTTCATCCAAGCCTCTGAAATGGCATGTTTATTTCCTCCGCTCAGCCACCAACCTTCTATCAGAATGACTTGATCTGTGTTCAGGTCTCATCACTGTGGTGGCTGCAAGTCAATTTCCAGGCCTGAGTTACTCCAAACCTGCCTAAGATGTTTTCCAGTTGTTGACTTGAGTGCCAGCATTTCAGTTGAAGTCAATAATCGTTAAATACAATGACAAGTTGAGGCCCCGGTTGCATTGGCCACATTGTAAGGGCTCAGCAGCCACAGGGCGCCAAGGGCATAGAGAGGCATGTAGCAGGAGTGTCCTAAAGGTCTGTTGGAAGGGAGAGAGGGAAAGAGGGAGGAAGCTTAGAGGGAAAGGTCTAGAAGAGCCTTCAGGCTAAAGGCAAGGTACGGGAAGAGATCTTGGTGTGGGGAGCAGGAAGTGTGTCAGGAACAAGCAGAACTTGGCAGTGGGAACAGAACAACACTGTGCTGATGTGGGGATCCAGGGGAGGTGGAGCAGTGCAGGCTCATGGGGGTGCAATGAGTCTGCTGGGTTTTGAGGTTCAGAGCCAGTGAGATAGTACAAAGAACCCTAGAATTTGAAGACAGAGATTATTTTCTTTAGCTAGATTTTTTCCTGCTTATTGTTATTACCATCAAAGTTATTACATCAAAGTGATATATCTCAACTGTTTTTTAAAAAGCATTTAAAAGTTTGTATAGCTTTTAAATAAGCAATAATTGTCAAGGATGGGAGAAGAATGGGGAGGAAAAATTTATCCTATCAGACTTTAAAAATCTACTGTAAAGTTACTATAAAGCAAACACTATGACCCTCACCCTATGACCCAGTGACTTCAGGCATAATAGTCCAACCTGAAAGCAGCCATGAATAGGAGAGTAGATAAACACACTGCGATTTATCCAGACAGTAGAATTCTACTGAGCCATAAAAAGGAAAAGACTTGAATATACACAAAACATGGCTGCCTGTGAAGATTGTAATGCTGAGCAAAAGAAGCCAGATGTCAAAGAGGGCATTCTATAAGATGATAGTTTTAGAAGACCCAAGACCGGACAACTCAGTTTCTTTCTTTTTTTTTTTTTAAAAGTCTGACTCTTTTTTCTTTTTTTTTTTTTTTAATATTTGTTTATTTTTAATTGTTTATTAACAGAGAGAGAGAGAGAGAGAGAGAGAGAGATACAGAGACAGAGAGAGAACTGAACTGGGGGAACTCCCCAGTTCAGCATATGGTTCCACACGGGCCGGGGCCGGGATTCGATCCTCGGTCCCCGGCGCTGCAAAGTGAGCACTTAACCCACTCAGCCATCCCGGCTTCCCCTCAACTCAGTTTCTGATGGGACAATTCAGAACAGTAGTGGCCTCTGGGACGGGGTGGGGACTCATTGGGAAGAAGCACCAGGAAACTTTCTTGGGGGAGGGGTGTCAGGATAGAAGTTTGGATAGCATGATGGTCCTATGCATGTGTCACAATCCACTTTAGTGTGTTTCCTCAACAGAAAGTAATTTTAAAAGGATAGAAGTGGAACACCTTGCAGCTGTGTTTTAAATGAATGAGAGAGTTACAGGCTGACCTGCAAAGATTGTCATGATATAATAATTGAAAAACAAGCAAGGTGCAGAGTAAGGTGGAAGGTCTGATATCAACATTGTTTAGAAGGAAGAGGAAAGACAGGGAATAGAGGAAGAGAGGGGAAAGAGAGAGGGGGCTGGGGGAGGAAGAGAAGGCATCTGAGCCCCCACACTGTGAATATGCTTGCATGCGCTTCTATAAACACAGGTTACACACCAAACTGGTAGTACTGGGATCCCCCTGGCTAGCATGACAGTGTTGGCATAGAGACCATTAACTTGTTCACAAAACCAGATGATAATACATAAGTAAATATGATTTATTAATAAGCCCAGATAATCTATAGAGATAGGATCCAAGAATTTATTTTCCTAACGTATCTACAAAGAAAGAAACATACATGTGTTGTGCTGAGGCAGTTCAGCAGATGTAACAAGCATTCTCCCTCCCCCACTTCTGGAGCTTCCCAGCCTGACATGGGCTGTCCTGGTCACATGATTCAGGGCCCAGACTCCGCCATCCTCCACCCTTGTGGCTCCAGAGACAGCTCTTGTCCCACCAGCCAAGGAGGCAGAGGGCAAGTATGTGGCAGGAACTGCCACAGTGTTCACAATCCAGAATTCAAGATGTACTAGTTCACACAACTATCCCAGATCCAGCCACTTTTAACATGTTTACCTGCAAGAAAATGTCTCTTTATGTGTGTATCTTGTCTTTATGTCTTTGTATTAGTTTATTTTTAAAGATTTATTTTATGGTTTGAGAGACAGTGAGAGAGAGAGAGAGAGAGAGAGAGAGAGAGAGAGAGAGAGAGAGAGA
>PVKE010014036.1:0-35572 GCA_004027555.1 Craseonycteris thonglongyai | reverse complement strand
GAGAGGTCCCAGCTCAGTCCTCACCCCCCTAGTTTAGCCCCTGGCTCAAGGGGTTGTGCCTTTCATGGGGAGACCCCTGGCTCAGTTCTCACCCTGTGCAGCCCCCACCCACCTGTGTGGAACAAAACCATGTCAAAAACTGATGACGTGCAACTATGGAGACTGCTCTGGGCCCTCCCCCTTCTCTCTGTCTCTCTCTATCTCTGTATCTCTCTGTCTCTGTTAAGAAATAAAATAAATTTTAAAGAAATGTTATACAAATGTTTCTGCTTTTCCATGTTTTCTAAAATTTCTGTAAATACTGCATCAGAAAAAAGTCAATAAATGTCATTGGTCTTTGTGAGTGTGGAATGACAAACTTTCTTACCTTCAAAAGGCAGAAAAGTCTTCCAGTTCTTCTTGCTCTCCCTGGCCATTCGCCTTCCATTCTCTGTTTCCTACAGTCTTTCTAAGTTATCTAAATTATATCCAATTATTTCTTATCAATAACCTACAAATCATTCCTGGCATTGTAGGAGGATTAGATGGAGTAGAAGTGTTTAAAATAAAGAATTTTCCACATTTAAAATAATCATAATGCCCCAGGGAAGACATCAGTGAAATATTAATGATTGTAGAATAATATACAGCAGTAAAAATTGTGGAGAGAACTGTGTGGTATATGCCAGGATTGCTTAGGCATTCAGAAAATATGATCCATTCCCCTCTCTCAGTGTGTTTTAGAACTTTCTTGATTATATAAGTAGCCTAGCTGGCTTATTAAACACACAGTTTCCTGGGCCCCACTCCAAGTTTATTAAGGCAGAATCTTTAAAGCAGAGGCCTGGAGATCTATATTTCCCAGATGATTCTTATTATAGAAGTTTGGGAAACTTTGAGCTGGAATGATCAAGGAAGATTTAGGGACTTGCTGGAATAGAGGAAAAGCATCGTGGGATGGGCAGAAATTAGGCAGAAAGGCCAGAGGGCAAGAGTTCCAGAGAAGGCTTCTTAGAGATATAGAAACTGAGTCCATATATCAGGAAAAGGGAATTTCATACAATGAAACGAGTCCTGGGCTAGATGGAAATGGTTGCTTTATATACTATAAAGTTTTTAGAGATGCTTAGCTCTCTAAGTCACAGATTTTTCTGGGTAGTGAAAGTAATTTGATTTTAAGTGAAATCTCTTCTCTGTTCCTGTCTCTCCCTTTTAGAGTGGAGCATGCTGCGGTCTAACCTCCAGACCTTTTGGAGATTTATATTTGGACTTGCTACCCAGAATTTGAAATGAATGCTGGAGCGAGAAGGGTATCATGTTAAATTCATTGGCAGAACCGTGAGGAGCTATCACATACTTCTATCCACTTACATTAAATGCAAACCATCCATCCTCATACAATTTTTCTCTGCCTTCCCCATAGGATTAATATAAATCATGGGAGATAATGTGCAAAGAAGGCTATTTAAAACTGCGGTAGAGCAGTTCATTTGTTTCGATAATTCACTTTGGTGTAAAATTCAATTATTACTGACAAATAAACGTTAGTAACTTAATCATTATGAAAAACAGACGTCTGGGAGAGGAACAAGTAAATTAGGGGATTCTCAAGTTTTTTAATCTCCACCCCTCAGCGATTCTAGAGGATTTAAAACCTGGTAAGAGCTTTCAAATAATTCTCATCCTTTTTATCCTTGGACATACTTCCTCTCACCAGTTTATTTTCAAAATAATAAATGTATAAATTCAGTCCATAAGTTTTTATCCTTGCACAACTCCCTAGCATTTTAAAACCCAGCTTAACTATTCAGAAAAGTTGGTCTTGATTTTTCCTTTTCTGGGAGAGACCAAAGAGAGGACCGCAGCCCTTTTGTTGGAGGCCGGGCAGCTGCTGATTTGTCAGTTTTGTTTAGTTCAAATGGATTCACGTTGGTGAGGAAGCCAGTGCTGGAGAAAATTAGTTCTTCTTTGACCAACATTAACTCCCCTGATTTTGCATTAATTGGGATAAGTTGTGTGACACGGGCCACTACTTCTAACAAGCTTTGGTGAATTGGGCAGTTTTCGTAAACCAAAATGAATGCCAGTTGGGAAGGTGGGTGTGACAGAGGTCACTGGCTAGGATGTCACACACACTCACAGGGCAAACAACACAGCCTTCTAGCTGTGTGTGTCCCACCCAGCTGGCACTGAGGCCGGGTTCTGATGAGCAAGCGGAAACTCTAAAGAGCTGGAGTCTGTCCTTCCCATCATTATAGTTCCCACGTGAGGTAGTTAGTATGCATTTAATCCATTCGTATTTGTATTGGAATCCACAGCTCCATCCAGACCCCAAAGGAGTGCTAGCAAACAGTTTCCAGAGCTCAGCATTTTTTTTTTTTGCTCTGAGGAAGGAAGCTGGACAACCAGTTTATAAAATGCTGACAGAAATACACAGTAATTTAGGGAGCTTCTATGTGCAGTCTTCAAGATTAACTGCCCTACATCTCCTATTATTGTCTCAACTCATCCTTCTGAAATGGTTCGGCACGTAGAAAAAAGCTGTAAAGGTGTGGTGAGCAGTGAATTATTTGCAAGCAGTCTAGGAATGGTGATAAACCTTTTAAAACTTGTATCTATAGAGCGGGCACTTCAGAAAGTAAACAGGTATAATAACACATTGTCTCCACCCTCACCTCTACTGCTTTTCCAAGTGAAGAAAGCCTGATGAGGTAGCTGGCCTTTAAGCTTTCAATTAATTGAACAAAGATTTAAAAATTGTTCAATTGGTTTCATTAGGAAGTGTACAATGAAATAATAAAGTAAAACAAATGATATAAAGCAGAGCCACTAATTAGCTCTCCACGATTGATATAGCTTTGGACCAGGCATTTGATCTCCAACAAAATGCAGTTCCTTGTTAAGAGGATTTTTAATTGATGTGCAGAGAGGTATTAGATGATGTTGGAAAATAATTACTCCGAAGCTATTCATGCATTTGGCTGAACATAACAAATGAAGTTTGGGCGCTGGATCTGGCGAAGTGGACACGTGCTAATTAATAACGAGAGGAACAAGCATCTTCCATGCGTTTTTAACCCAGTATTTGCTAAGAGATTGCTGAGCAATTATGCACCATAATGAGGTTGTCATATAAACAAGATTAACATTACTCAGATGTCAGATGAGATTTCAAATTCATGCAACCCATATGTATTTTCCCGTTGTTGTAGTTTGTAATGCAGAGCGAACCAATCAAGGTTGCTACTCCAAGTTCAAGTTTGATTTTAAAAATTTCATAATGAGAGAGCAAAACTTTGCTATTTTATGATGGTCAAATTAAGACTATCCTTTCAGAATAAATAAGCAGATACACTTGAGCTCATGTCAAAGTGCCAATACATTAAAAACAAAATAGCTTTTCTCAAAGATATGAATATTGACTGGGGTAAATATGCTCTTCATCTCTAAAAACTTGATGAGCATATGTACCAAGTTACACATAATTTGTTAAATCTGACAAGAATGTGAAATTAGCATTTGGTTGATCTCGGCCAAATTTTTCGCTTAGAAAAATGTGTGCATGTTGACATAAAATCAGACGGATTTGTGGGTGAATATCTGAAGGTGGAATTTGTCTTTGTTTTATATAAGGCCGTACCCCATGCCCCACCAAAGTAGAAGATAAAGCTAACCTGTGATATATCTTCATAGCCAAAAATGTAGCATTGATTCAAGTATTTAGATAACTTAGACCAGTAATTTAACACTGCAATAAGGAAAATTTGGTATGCGCTGAAAGTCTTGAGTAATTGCTTAATAGCTCAACTTACTTTTGCAGTATATAAACTCAGTTTGAATGAGCAATTTAATATCTGCCTTTTATAAAAATTCTATTTTACTTATTTATTCTCCACTAAATCTTGAAGTACTGAGAACTTGACATTTCCCATTAAATGATGGTATACATGAATTAAACTTTCTGATTTCTTCACCAGGCCAAAAATATTGTATGTGTGTGCTGTGTGTGCATCTATATGTTGACTGTGTGTTTGTGTGTGTGTGTGGGGGGGTGTGTGTGTGTACAGAGTGGGAAAGAAATCGGAGTCAGAGGGAGGAGAAATTCCACACTGCTAACTGGTTTCTGAGTTCCTTCATGAAGCTTCACTGCTCATTTTAGTTCATATACAATTTATCTGAAATGGCACCTCTTTATAAAGGTGTATGTGTTGTCTGCATGCATATGTTTATTTTACAAAGGATCTTTTTCTAAAAGAATATGTTTTAAGGCACTCTCCTCTAAGATTATTCTGTCATAGTTTTTCTTAATTATCCTGATAATTAAAATGTCTTTCTTTGCTACTCAGCATTTGATTTTGAAAACGTAATCAACTATTCAGTTTTCTAACAGCAAAGCCTCAGGAAATGCAGCAGTGATTACTGGAGGGCACTCAATGCCCTGACCGTGTCTCACCTTGGTCCCGACCCCTGCTTTTGCGTTTACTGTTCAGTGTGGGCAGCATGATCCAGAGACTAGAGGACACAACCCCTTGGCCCAGGGGTCTTTCAGTCTCCAGGGGAGAATAGAACCTATAGTATAAACAGGAGTAGAGGGTGCATTACAGCCCCAGAGACATAGCAATCTTGTTCAGATGGGGTCACACACAGACCGCATCACTGTGGCCTATAAGAATCTTGGTAGGGCTTGGATGGATGAAAGAAAAGATGAAGGAATTCTGGTGGGAAAAGTGTGCTTCTCCCCCAGATAAATGAAGGAAGCATTTGTAATAGTGATAGCATTGAAGGACTATTGCTGCTCAGTTGTACAGAGATAGTAACAGAGGTGAAGCAGCGGAACGCAAACACTAAGGAGTACATGGCTTCTAACCAAAGGACAGGTCAAAAGTTTGGATCTGTGAATGTGGAGATATCTAAGTAGAGCACGAGAGTCACCCCACCCCCACCTCCCCGTGAGGGAAGCACAGAACTATCTAAATAAATACTACAGAGCAAAAATGAATTATCAGAAAAATCCCTGGGATCTAAGTGAAAGGTTTCTCTATCTTAAATATAACCATTCTTTGAGTGTGTCATAACGCTGTTTGAAGGAAGTGCCGTGGATGTTAAAGACCTTTCAGAGCTTGAAGTCTAAGTAATTACATGGATTATTATACTGTATAATGTTCAGTGAAAGGAGAGTTATTGACAGTGTAATTACAAATTATGACCATGTTAAATAATACGGATTGAAAGAAGGCGAGAAGGGAATAAACCAGAATACTGATATCGGTTTTGTCAGAGTGGTGAGATTATGGGTCATGTACCTTCCTTTTTTCAAATTGCCTGTAAATCTTTAAAATTATTTTGTAATGAACACATTCAAAAAAGAGAATTGACTACATTCACTTATTCTAGAATAAAAGGGAAGACGCATCTGGAAGAGCAAATGGTAACTCTCAGCGTTCTGTGTCTCTGGAAACGCTAAGCTGACTGATATTTTTCAACAACTGCTATGACCTTAAGGAATTTCGAAGGGATTGTCATCCCTACCCACGAGAGTGCGTCATCTTTTCACTAGTGGGGAATGAAACATGCACAGGTAGGCTTCTACACCTCCACACAGAGCAGGTGAGTTTAATAGGCAACTGATACCTTTAGAAAACCTGCTCTGGGCAGCACTGGGCAAATTTGGCTGCTCAGCCAGAAAGGAGCAATGGTCCCCAAGTCTGCCTGTGGCAGAGCTGACAGCTTTTGCTCCCGCATCCACCACCTGTGAAAGGCAGCCTCAGTAGATTAAAGACAGCTCTGTTGGAAACGAGCTTGAAGAGTTAAAGAAAACTATTTATGGGTAGTTATCTTCCCTTCCTGCAAGGAAGATCACACGGTAAGATTCCTTCTTTTGTGTGAGAAAGGGCACTGGGAAATGAAGTTTCTTTCTGCAACAGTTTAACATCAGACTTTAAACTACGTGGCTCTCAAAGTGTGGTCCTGGACCAGCTGGGGACTCTTTAGAAGTGCGGAACCACACCTAATGGATCTGAACTTCTGGGAGTGGGAACCAGCAGTCTGTTTTTATAAGACGTCTGCCGATCAGGATTCTGCCTGCTAAAATTTGAGAACCACAGACATGATTCTAATGGTAAAGGGCAGGATTTGAATTAACTGCGTGGGTTTAGATCCTGGCTCGATCACGTACTAGTTGGATGAACTTTGTGCACGAGAAACTTGGATGGGAGAAAAAGAAAAGAATTTCAAAAAAATTCAGGGGCCTCATTATTGAATAGGAGAACCAGGAAAGTCTGCATTCTTTTGCATTTTATTTCTTGATAGTGGAGCATACCATACGTCTTTGATCACTCTTAAGCTACACTCTTCGGGTGATAGCTTTGTAAGTGTGACATTTACGAAAAGTGAAAACAAGATAAAAAGAAGAGTTGCAGAGGCTGTATTATTTTGTGAGAGAAAAACAGCGTCACCGTCTTCCAGGATCAGCTATGCTCCAACCATGCAGGAGCTTAGAAAGAGAAACCCTCATAGGTAACAAATGCTCATAAGAGGCGGAAGACAGAAGGTCAGAGACCTGCCTGGCCTTAGGATCTATAAGAAATGTAGGCAACTGTCTCAAATTGGAAGGAAAAGGAAAGATTCCTGGGGAGAGACATGAGTCTTCAAAAAAATCAGCAAGCACACGAGAAGCCAATGTTTTAAACTATGATACTTCCATCCACAGCTTTCGCTGGGGCCATGGTGGCAGGGCCAGCTCCATAATTTTCAGGATCCGGTATCAAAGGAACATGCAGAAACCTTTGTTCAAAAAAAGGGGGGGAAACTACCATTAAAGATACTAAAACATGGAGTCTTGTCCTTTCTTCTGTCCTTATTTGCCATGTAATATTCTAAGTAAAGACAAATGAAAATATATCTTAGTCACATGCAATTTCTTCTTTATCTTTATATTGTATAGTGTCCAGTTTTAAAAGCAAATAGAGCGTGGAACTCCTAAGTGGGGGTCACCGAATTTACACATCCCCTCCTCTCCCCCCAGTGGCTTGTCCCTGGAGGATGCTTCCCTCCGGCCAGAAAAAGCAAAAGCCAGCCACATTCAGGAATGTGGGAACGAGGAAGAGAGGGTCCCCAAAGCTCCCCAGGGAGCGCTCCCCCCCTGCACGGGAGACTCTTGGAGTAAGTGCGGATTCTTCCAAGAACCTGGGGGACCCCTCAGTGCACTCAGGCCTGACCACTGCCTGGGACTGGATTTATAAGCTGGGCCTCAGGCAGGGTGGGAAGATAAGCCAGGCAGCTGCCTTTCCCTGGACTCGCTGCCCCAACACATAGCAGGTGGTGACCGCCAGGTGCAGGGGTACGCTATGCACCTGGATTGGGGGCGAGCACAACGCCAGGAGAATGTGCCGAACCCTGACTCTCCCGGGCCCCTTGGGAGATGCAGAAGTGGGAGGTGCGGGGGGTGGGGACAGTAAGGACAAGTGAGGCCCCACCAGGATGTGTGTGGGGCCACTGCAGGGAGGTGGCCGGCGGTGGACCAAGACTCCACTTTTCTTCCACTCTTACCACCCCCACCCCGCACTGTCCTACAGGACCACCCGAAACATATCCCATGATAGAATGAAGACATTCAGGCAGCCACTTCAGAGTATTGAATCACAAGTGTGGGGTGCCCCCAAGCCCAGGGCCCTGAAGTGTCCCTGGCCCATGAGGCCGCTCTAAGTGAGGAATGCAGTTGAGCTCCCAGGGGAGTCAGGTGGCAAGAGGCCTTGTAGAAAGCGACCTCACCTGTGTCATTTGCGTTCGGTGTCTATTCTCTGTTGGGAAAGGAGGAGAGACTTACAAAAGAGATTTTACTTAGTTAACTGTGGCCTCACACTTTGCTCAAGCATTTGATTGACACAATTTACTATGTCATGATCTCAAGGGCATTGTTCAGAATCAAGGGCTCTAAAATATGGAACTTTCCATGCTGTCTGTGGTACATAACAATGCAATTTCTTACTGCGAGGGAGAAACACGGAATACTCTGAACTTGAAACCACAGGGAAAAGTGTACGTATTCAGAATCCCATGGGGTGCGTAGTAACTGAATTTCACAGTTACTTTCATTTCTCATCGCTGACCTTTGGAATGGATGACATTACCAATTGTGGGTGAGTGAGTGAGTGAGTGAGTGAGTGAGTGAGTGAGTGAGTGAGTAAGTGCTTGAAGTAGATTTATTTCAAAGACTTCCGGGAATGGTTGTACACACGAATTCTGTCTTAAGCTTCCCCGGCCGCCTTTGGAATACCAGTTCCAGAATCTCCCGCAGTCCACGGCATATAGTCAGTGCCCACTTGATCCTGCTGACAGACGGTTCCCAAAGTGGTACTATGGGCACGGCTCAGTCCACCCAAGCTCACTCAGGAGACCTTGTGTGGATCCCAGAACCATCTTGACATTCTGGCTCTGTGGGCGAACCCAGACCCACATTTGGATCATCATCTTTTCAATGGAGCAGCTAAAATCAAAGCCAGGTGTTTCCCTCAGTGGTTCAAACCTGGAATCAGACGCAAGATGTACAAAGATCAAAGTCCAAAGTGTCACAGAGGATGATAAGTTGGGAGCAGCACCCCGGAGACTTCTCCTTTGATTTAAATTGTAACATTCCCTCCATGCCCGTCTTTTCTTTCCCTTCCCCCAGGTGCTTCATCTGTGCAAGTGAATTCAGAGTTTCCACTTTGAGTCCAAACTCCTCAAACTCCTCAAACTCCTCACTGGTAGCAGTCAGTATGCACGTGGTTTCAAGTCTATGTTAAGGACGACAAAGGTCATTTACTCCCCAGGACTTTTGATGATAGAGAATAACTCCCTGGCCAAATTCTTTTTGTTCTAATTGACTTGCCCCCCACACAGAATCTTGCCTAGCAATTAAATTACACTTTTGTATCAGTTTCACTAAACTACTTTGCAAATACTTGTGCACATTTTAAGTGCGAGGCTCTATTTCACGAACGCATGCATGCATAAACATTTCTGACCCTAAGGTCCCTTCCTGAAAAACACTGCCACTTAGTGCCTGCTGGGTGCCAGAAACATTGTGGATGGTCTCTCCTGAACCCCTCACCTCAGCCCTGGGAGAGACAGGATGTTGCTGCCCCCGAAGTTCCAAGAGGCACAAGTGAATGAGTTACGTAGTCAGTCACACAGGCCTCAGGAAGCAGAGGGAAGATGTGAACACCATCCCTAGAACTCTGAAACTCCAATTGTTGTCATTGTCCTCTCCCATCATGCCTAATTTTTCTCAAGGAATGCAGCTTCCTGCTTCCTTTTGCACCAAGAAAAGGGATCCTTTCTTTCTCTCTTTCCCCACCCTGAGCACCGCCAGTCCCCAGGGGGGGCTCTGCCTCTTTCACATGCGTGGTGATGTCACCTTTCTGTTAGAATACCTGCGAGGGAGAAAGGGTGGGAGAGAGCCAGGGAGGATTATACTCACTGCCACCTTATCTGCTCTCTCTTCCAGGCTTCTTCCTCCTTTTTCTTTAGTGAGTCATTTACTTTGAATAAATACCTTCTTTGCTGAGTAAGGTTTCAGTAAACTTTACAGATTTTTTATTTTTTATTTTTGTGAACACAACTAGGCTCTTTTGCTTTCCTTTCCTTACAGTGAACATAACATAAAACAAAATCTAGAAGTCTGAAATTTTGTCCTGATCATGCAGCCAGTGCCTAAGAATAAATAAACCTTCCAGAAGGCACCAAAGGCAAACCTCCCACAGGTAGCTTTACATGGTAATTTCAAATATGTTCTCACTGATGGCCTTCTCTTAGCCTCCAATATCTGTGTGAAATAACCAGTGTGAGGAATGATCACTCCTATTTTGCAGATTAAGGACACTGATGCCCAATTTTTAGAAAATGAGTGATGCAAGCAGGATTAGAACCCAGTTCCCCACTGGAAGCAGGGCTGTGTCCACCTCTTTCCGGGAAGGACCCTACCGGGCCCTGTCCTTGGCCGGGGGCCACAGCTCCCTCCGGCCATCCTTTGATCTGCCATTCTCTGCACGTTCTCAGCCACACGCGTCTTTGATATAGAAGAAAAGTGAGAAAAAATAAATGTGCAGCAAAAACAAATCGTACAAGTCTGAGGAAACATTTCTATCAATATTTGGAACTCCTGTTTATTTATTTTTTATTTTTTGGATGTTTGTGCAGTTGTCTGTGTGTCTTTTGTTGTGAGCCTGTATCAATATTTTTTGTTTTACAGGGTGAGTTCCCAGAGAAAGACAGAGGAAGAGAGAGCGAAATAGTGTCTATTTTTCTTTTCCAGTTTTCCACTAAACACCGAAACTATGTGGTTTCTTTACAGAGTTTTTTGATGTTGAATATTCTCTGACCTCTCCCAACTTTGTTCTAATTCTTTTAGAGAGAGAAAAAAAGAATTCTTTGATTCTAGGAAGTATTTGTTTAAAGAATATATATTTTAAAACTCTCAGCTGTGTTCTGGTTCGGGACATGTGCTATAGTTGCTCTACATCATCTGATTCTGCTCTCCATATCTAGAGAAAGAGAGAGTTGTAGACTTAAAGATAGACTGAAGGAGTTAGCATCGGCTTAAAGTCAGGAGTTTGCCCATGATATGTTTTCTGGTAGGACTTTGTTCTCTGGATGTATCTGACCTATTAATTGTGAGGGCTGACTGAGCAGAGAGGATAGACTCCTTAGAGAGTGCCTTGAAAGAACAAATAAATGATATATTTATCAGGGGTGCCAAAAAAGTGTATACACGTTTTAAGAAAGGAAAAAAAACCAAAAACTGTATTAACATTGTAATACTCAACATATACCATAAAAAAAAAAATGAGTACAAGTCTCGTGTGACATCTGCAATTACAAGAGGTGCTCAAAGTGGTTAGCATCAGCGTCCAGATACTTCTGATGACAGCGAACTACCGCTTGAGCAATGTTGACCGAAGTGTTCACTTGGATTGCTGCACATACCATTTCCATTTACCATATATCTCAAACTGATCACAAATGTGTGCAATTGTTAGGCGTCTTGGAGGTGCTGTTGCACACCCATTCCTCCATGGCCATTGTACTTCCACATTGATCTCAAATTTCAAATACCACGTCAACATGGTCATGTGTTCCTCAAAACACAACCATGCTTCTACCATCTTCTTGGACTGTCCTGCCTGTCACATGATGATGCTAGCATGCATTAGATTAGTGCCATCTTTTGAGCAAGCGTTGTACTAAACACGGCTACTGTAATTCAATTCAACTTCGATAACATCTCTCAAAATGTACGTACATTTTCTGGCAACCCTGGTGTTGAGCATTACAATTTTAAGTGTTTTCCTTTCTTAAAATGTGTATACTTTTTTTTTTTTTGGCACTCTTTGTATTTAAAACAGAAACTGTATTATATATTAAGTTTGACAATTTTCACCAAGTGGTGACCCTTTCAGGGGTAGCCACCTTTCCTTGTATCTTCTGACTTTTGGAAAAGAAAACACCCAATCAAGGACCCTAACTGTAGAACATCAGGAAAAGGGGGGGAAAAAAAATCAGCCAGCAGTCCAAATATTTGAACTCCATGATGCCAACTACTAGGATGCTTGTGGTCTCAACGTAGTGGAAACAGCCTGGCTTTTTGTTGGCAATAACCTGAGCTTGGTGGTGGTTGTATTTAGGGGATTTGTTTATATTTAGGCAGACCTGGGTGTTAGAACGCAGATTCCTGCCTGTCCTTTTCCTAAACTCTTGGAAGTAACTCAGGGAGGGGTGTGCACTCCACCTGAGGCTGAGGCTCCGGGTTCCTCCTAAGTGGGGCTTGTTTAGTCAATGACACTCATCACTGAGAACTCCACCCACTCAGTACCTCTGATGAGTGGCCCCAGGAACAAATGGGTGTCTTACCAAGCCCTCTCCAGCTGAGGACAGACAAGTAGCAAAGACACTAGATTAGCCAATCCAGAGGCTTTAGCTGGAGCCAGTGACTTCTCTGTCGACTGGGAAGAGGGGACATTGCTGTCCAATAGGAATCTTGCAAAGGCCTCTTTGTTCTTTTCCCAATCTAATCCCTATACCATACAGCAGCCATAGTGGCTCTTTAAAGTGATACTGCAAATTCGATATCAACATCTTATCATTCAAACCATTGAACTGACTTCCAATGCACAGTAAACCGGATTTGATCTCTCTCAAGGTCCACAGACTCACCTTTCATCTGACCCCTGGGCAGAAGGTACCACCTGCCTGTCTGCCCTCCTGGGCAAAGCCCCTACCCAGCTCTCTCACTCTCCAGCCTCTTTCTGGCCTCAGAGTCTTTGTCAAAGCTTTCCCCTGGGTCCCAAATGCTTCCTTTCTTCCACTCTTCACCTGGCTGCAGCTCCTCACCCTTGGAGTTTGGGTGTAACCCTCACTCTTCTGGAGGCTGTCCCCAGAACCTCTAGTTAAAATCAAGTCACTTCTGTCACACTCTCTCATAACATGCTGTACTTTCCTTTCCTAGAATTGAGCACCCCTGTGATCATATGTATTTATATGGTAGTCTATGTAATGACCATCTTTCCTGCTTGACCATAAACTCCGTGAGGGTGTTCGTGGAAAATCCACAGCAGAGAATGAGGCAAAAGGGAGGCTTTCTTTGTGTTTCTCAGTTTCATTTATTGAGTTATTATTTTTTCCCATCTCCATAAGGTTTCTTGCATATGTTGTGGTGTTCAACATTTGGTGGAGAAAGGGTCAGATCCTGAGAAACCTCATTTTGGGGTTAAATGTATTAAAAACTGCCTCTGGTGGGGCCTGCCAGGTACTTCATATCTATAACAACAAGACGTGAAAATGAACTTGAGGCAAAGAATCAGTTACTTGGGAAATTCATTCTCCTCCCCTCTAGATGTTTCTGGAATGTGTATCTCTGGAATGCAGTTTGTGTTTGGTTTTCGTGGACCTTTGGCTTGTCAGTCCACCGACATTTTAAAAGTAGAGAAGAAACAATCTCACCATCCCGTGATCATTAAGATTTTAACTTTGACCGTGTTTACATCTACACTATTTTTCCCTCTAGTCTGTTCTGTCAGAGTTCTTTCTATGAGTATCTCCCCTGAATGGTTATTTCACTGATTGGTCTCTACAATTGAATTGACAGGAAGCACAAAATAATACTGGTACATAACCTTCAAGAAACTTCACCTTCCAAGCCTCTTAATGAACATATCTGGTATCTTCCTAAGTAGAATACTCTGGGGTATTGGGAATTAAGGATGTGGGGCTCTAGAGCTGGAGGAAACACTGTGTCATCTGGGGAAAGTTACAGAACCTCAGTAAACGGGGGACAAGAAGATCTTCAACACAGGGTTACTGTGAGAATTAAATGAATTTAAGAATAAAGGTGCTTAGGACAGTGCCTGGCACACACTAAACATTCAAAAAAAGAAGACTGTTCTTTGTTCCTTCCCTCCTCCCTCCCTCCCTCCCTCCCTCCTTTCTTCCCTCCCTCCTCCCCTCCCTCCCTCCTTTCTTTTCTCCCTCCTTCCCTTCCTTCCCCCTTCCTTCCTTTCTTCCTCTCTCTCACTTTCTTTTCCTCCCTCTCCAGTCTCCTTCCCTCTCACCTCTTTCAATTTCTTAATCCTCAAATTTTACCGGATTGTACAGTTCACTCAGAACTCAGGCAACTGAAAAAAAAACAACAAGTAAATGTTTTCAGACTATGGAAATACAAATTAAATCAACATTTAATTTTCTTGAAATTGACTATTGTTGAAAAATGTAGTTTGACAATAGAATTTGCATAAGTATACCCTTGGACAGTTTTAAGTTTAATTTTTACATATATTTACATTATATATATATGAAGCAATTCATTAAAAATATATATACATGCAACAGAATATTATTCAGCCTTAAAAAGGAAGGACATTCTTATACATGCTACAACATGGATGAACCTTGAAGACATTATGCTAAGTGAACTCCAGTCACTATACATATATAGTGATCCCACTCATATAAGGTTATAGGGGAGGAAAAATATCTTTTTCTTTGACCTTTTTTAGTTTTCTTTCAGGGGCCCTACAACAAAAGGCAGATTGAGAAGAGAAACGTATATAAATTTATTTCATATGTTTTTGTGTGACAGAGAAGCCATCTTAAGGAAGTGAGGACCTGAAGGCACTATTACACGTGAATATTTGTGTGCTAGGTTTGATGATGAGTGGGGAATCCTGGGAAAATGTGCTAGGACAATGTGATAGGTATGAGCTAAGTGCAATACATCAAGGGCACCTCTCACAGGAGGGCCTTACACCCTGTCTCAGAGGAAGGGCAGGAAATCCTTCCTGCCTCTCAGACTCCTTCAGTTTGAAATGTTCAGTATTCCAGGTACCATATTTTGGGGTAGCAAGTTCTGAACTTTGTTAAGTTTCCAGGCATAGGCAAATTGATAGGCCCAAACCAAACCAAACCAAACCAAACCAAACAAAAACAAATAAACAAAAAACCCCACAGGGAATTACCATTTCACGGATACAGAGTTTCCATTTGGGAAATAAAAAAAGTCATGGAAGGAGATGATGGTGACGATTGCACAATGTAATGTGAATGTGCTTAGTGCCGCAGAACTCTACACTTACAAATAGTTACATGGGAAGTTTTACATTGTGTATATTCCATCATAGTTAAAAAAATTTTTTTGAAAAGGATCACAAATTTAAGTAAAAATCAGAAGTCTACCTTTATTTGCTCCTTCCATTCCTTAATCTCACTTTCCTCTTAAGGAGTAATTCCCATAATAGTTGGCTTTACTTCATTTAGTGAATATATCTTGGAGCTTTTAAAGATGGCTCTGAATAGTCTATATTGTACTTAAACCACAATTTCTTCAGTCATTCTACTCTTGATAGGCATTGAGATTGTTTCAAATTTTCCATCATTACAAAGTACTACCACATACATATTTGCACATGAATCTTTGAGCAAATATGTCATATTGCTATATAGATTCCTAGAAGTTGAATTGCTGAATCAAAAGCCCAACATGTTTCAAACTATGAAAAATGATGCAAAAATTTCTTTGAAAGTGCTAACCGTTTGTATTGACAAGATAATAATTAGCCCATATCTGACAACACTGGATATTTTGTCATCTGATGGGAGGAAACAGTACAGTTAATTATTCTTCTAAATCTAAAGTCACTGAGTACTAGAGAAATGATCATATCTTCATGTTTATTAGATTTATCTTTTTCCTATATGTTCTTTTGTTTCTTCCCCCTTATTGCTTGCAGTTTCCTTATTGATTTACAAAGATTCTCTATATATGAAGAATGAAAATATTTGTCTATTATAATATTTCATATATTTTCTTCCAATCTGTCACTTACTTTGTCTTTACTTTTCAAGTATTCTGTACAAAATTTATATTAAATTACAGTCAAATTTGTCAGCAATCTGGGTATTGTGGGTTTGGTTTTTTTTTAATTCCTCACTCTCACAGTGGAGATTTAAAAAATAATTTATATAGTTTGTTTTAATGTATTTAAATGTCATTCATTTGTATATTTGCATATGTATAGTCTGCATTGGTATCCAGTAATTTTGCAACTCCTTCAATTTCTGTCTTTTTTATAATGCTTGAAACTAGGCCTTACCATGTGCTCAGGAAAAAATATTCAGAATAGTCATGGATGTGGACCTTTCTCCATTTAGGATCTTGAGCTGTATTTTCCCCTTGAGTGTCTATTTAACCAAGCAGCTATTGAAAGAACCTCCTGTGGCGTGTTCACGTCTTCTCTTGCTACTCGAGGGCGTATTTGTGCTTTTAGTATTTGTTTTTATTTTTAGAAATTATTCAGGGGAAACAAAGGTGCTGCATGATCCTAGCAGATATCAGAAGAACAGAGTGTTTCTAAAAACAGCCTTTGTGCTGCTGAGTGCTTTGTGAAGAAATTTCCTAACCAAAGGCCTGTGAACGGGCCCGAGTATTTCAGACAACTGTGGTTCCTGTGTAGATTTCTCCTGCAACGTGTGAACCACACTACTAATTTACTCTTTGACCAAATGCTCCTCCTCCGGAATATGCTGTACTCCCTGGAAGCTTGGGGAAACAGCTTTAAGCTTCTCACTTCTTTAGTAAAGAACTTCTCAGTTGATTTCAAGTGAAATGCCAACAGTCTCACTTTTTTTCAAACATACTTCACAGCCATGGCTGTATATCCACTTTCAAAGTGTATGTTTGGTGGGTGGGGGTGCGGTGTGCTTTGAGCAGTTGTCAGATGTTTTATTTTTGGAAAATTCTAAATAGTATTTTGGAAGATAATTAAGGGTTGCTCAAGTTTCTTTCAGAATGAAAAAAAAAGGTATATTTTACTTCCTTTGTGAATTTTTGCACTCCATACTCCATTTGTCACCTCCTCCTCTATTTTATAAATCGTTTAATTAATGGTGTTTATTCTCCTCTCAGTCTGGTCTGAGTTGTGTTTTTATGATCGTATTATTAGGAAGTGATAACATGTGTGGATTTTTTTTTTCTGTATCTGAGCTTGCCAATCACTATGGAAACCAGCAAATATTTACATAGCCCAGATACTGATTAATACCTACTGGTTATTTTGACATTATAAAGTTACTGTTTGGATGTAAAGAATTTCTCTTGAATAGTTAAGTGGTCTGTTCTAATATATTTATATTTGTAATTTTCCCATCAGAAATTAATCCAGTAACTAAAGCTCCATCAAGTTGTAGCCATTTCCAAGTCACTTCTGCCAAAGAATGACTCAAAACCAAGTGCTAGATGTTTAAAAATGGTTTTTTTTATATAATATTTTAACAGAAACAACTTTCCTAAAACAAAAAATTCACCTGACATTAGTAATACTGATATGTTGCTTAAGATAATATCAGTACTACCGCACATACAAGATGGTGACACTCAAAAGGACTCTTTAAAGAGACATTTTATTAGGATCTGAAAGAAATATTTAGCTAGAACTATAAGTCCAGGAATTCAACCTCTTGGGGGCACTTGGTAATTTCCTCTGAGAACAAAATTACCTCCTTCTGTCCCTTACTCTTCTCTATTCGAGTTGTCTTTTTTTTCTAGCAGAGATCTATCGTGGTTTTTTGGTGGTGTTGTTTTGTTTTGTTGTTTTAATTAAAAACGTTTGTTGTTTTTTTTAGCTGAGGATCCAAAAAGTTGTAGTCTCTATTGCATAGCAGTGGCTCTCAAACTTTAATGAACTTCAGTATCACCAGCTGGTTGGGTCATCTCTGGGCTCCCCTTCTTGGAGTCTCTATTGAGTAGATCTGGGGGTGACCCATAGAATTTGTGTTTCTAACAAGTGCCCAGGTAATACTTCTTCCGGTCCTGGCACCACACTTTAAGGAACCCTACCCTAGAGTCTAATATTTTTTTTCTTTTGTTAACTGAATTGGGAAATTTTTATAGATATTGTCGAGTGTTTCAAAACAATCTTTAAAATGACTATGCAACATACTTAGCAGTAGAGTTGAAGCTTCATGAAATGCAAGCAATATGGCTTTATTACTCTAATAAAGCTAGAAAGTGCTACCTTAGAGGTCCAAGCTTCAGAAGTTCATACAGGATGGGTCAGAAGCCCAATAATAATACAGCCATAATCTTTTAATGAAAAGTGTTTCTCAAAAAACTATGAAAGCATCTCATCTTATTAATCAACTCAACTGAACTCTTAAATCACACAAACCCATAATTACATGGTGTGTGGGTTGGGTGAGTAGAGATTGAATCTGTGAAGATTGACTTTTCTTACATATTTCATTAATACCTGCCTCACATCCTTCAAAAAGACTGATTAGAGTTTACCATAGTACTCATTTGTTTAGAATTGAATCTTAGTGTCTCATCTGAGCCACTAAAATTGTTAGGGCGGCACATGTAGAAATAGCATGTTCTAGTAAGAAAAGACTAAGACTTGGAATCAGAAATTCTGGAAGATTGTTGGTTCTGCTTTTTACTTATTATAAGATATTGGACACACTCCTTGTTGTTTTCCAGATCTTGATATCCTTACCTGTAAAGTGAGGCTGTTAATATCTATTGCATTGAGTCAGCAAATATTTATTGAACGTTTACTAAATCCTGGGATATGCTATGGTGATTTTAAAGAGAGTAAGGAAGGCACTCTTTCTATGCTCACAGAATTATTTTAATGGGATATATATGAGCGTGGGCGTCAAGAGTTCAGGAAATTATAATGGCCTAATGTACAGCATTATTGCACCTTGCATAGCAGCTGACCCTGAACATAGGTTGAAGAAACCTCATCCATTCATGGAAAGAAGTAAGATAGAGAGCAACTCTGTGCTGCAAGGAATCCTCCTCCAAGAAAAGTTGTTGCCAATGATTTTGGAATTAAACCAGTGGGTTGCAATTGCAACCAGATATTTTTTCTCAAAATACTTTTGACTTCTGGAGAATTCAAATTATTTAGTTTAAAGACATATTGATTTAGCTAAAAACCAGGGAATCTAAAGAGAATGATTGGAATATTCAGTCAACAAACAGCATTCAAATTTGTGATGTGAAAAATAGATTTAATAAAGTTTAACATAGAAAAAAAAAAGCACTGAAGAAGCACTTAAACTGGTAAAACTTGTTTTTTAACATCAAATGATTTGGAGTCTTACAGCAAGTAGTTGGTTTTTGCTTTTCTTTGTCTTGCTTTGCTTTTTAGTGAATAGGACTCTTAAGCTCCAGCTCAAATAGAAGGTAGATTGCTTCATATTTAAGGAGGTTGTGCACTTTGGTAGCATTGAAAAGCCCTAGGTTTCACATCTTATTGAATTTTATTCTGGTAAAGCAATTTTATTCTCAAATTGAACGTGTCATTTCTTCCTTATTAAATTTCCCAGTTATTCTTTCACCTCAGGTTTTTTTGTTGCCTCCTATTTATTTCTGGACTTCTTCACTCAAAATGTAGGAAGGCATAAGGGTTTATATCCAGTCCCATCCACCTTGCACCTCTCACTTAGGACCTAACATGAAAGGCTAGAACTCACAACCAAAATGACTCCTGTTGGGGAAGTTGGGTGACGCTCTGAGGGAGCATGCAAGTTCAGCAAAGAGAAATGGCAGTAATGTGTCACTGCGTCTTTAGGCACATCTTCATTTCAGTGTTTTAGGGAGGGGACGATGCAAACGTGACATCACTCTACGATACTTTTTTCGACACACGCAATGTCTTACTGTGAAACACCAAATAACATACAACCTGGAGATAATTGTTTAATCCTGATCAGCTAAGGTCTCTACAGGGTTAAGGTGCTTGTTTAATGTGCTCTAGGCTTTGAAGTATTTCAGCTATGTTTCCATATTTTTTTTGCAATATACATTATTTTTAGATATATTTTATTGTTTTTGACAGAGACAGAGAGAGACAGAGAGAAAGGGGAGGGCCCAGAGCAGTCTCCATAGTTGTATGTCATCAGCTTTTGACATAGTTTCATTCCACACAGATGGGAGGGGGGCTGCACAGGGTGGGAACTGGGCTAGGAGTCTCCCACATGGGAGGCATGCCCCGCGAGCTGGGGGGCCAAACTGGGGGAGGGGGGTCTACCATATGGGAAACTCACCCTGGCGAGAACCGAACGGAGGCCACACCCCAGTTCAGCATATGGGTCCACATGGGCCGGGGCCGGGACTCGATCCTTGGACCCTGGCACGGCATGGAGAGTGCTTAGTCCATTGAGGCATTCTGGCTTCCCCTAAAATTTTCTTTACATTCAGTTTAAGTTAAATATCTATTCTTTTCTGTTTGGAATGCTGTTCTCCTTTCTCCTTTGCCACCATTATGTGCAACACTCCTGGCAAAACAGTTAACTTTTCCCTGAATTTGTTGATGATTTCCCTCTATAGTAGTTTCTTAATGCCTTTAAAGAGGCAATATTTGATGCCATTATTTTATTTCTTAGTAAAAGTCATCAAGCTCACAATCTTCATTTTGGGCTTCGGGAATAGTTGTTTATTGTCCCTTATAACTTTGCCTCATTTTCTCACTGGTCCCTGCTCTGTACCTCTCATTTGGTTTAACTAGCTTGCTTCCTAGAACTATTTTCAATTGGTTAATTTCAGTGTTATTTATGCTATTCATTTCCAATAAGTTAAAACACTTTTAGTCTTGTAAATGCCATATGTCACTGCTTCTTCTAGAAAGACTTCAAGAGGTAGATAGATATTTAGACAGTATTCTGTAATAAGCTGCAATGCACTATATATCAATGTAGGAAAATCCTAATGAGTGGGGTATAATTATTTAATTGCATTGAATCACCTTGACCTCTTATTACATCTTTTGCTTTTCTTCCCTTTCCCTTCCTTTTCTTCTTCTTTTGTCCTGTCTCCGTTCCTTCCTTCCTTTCCTTCCTTTCCTTCCTTCCTTCCTTCCTTTCTTTCCTTCCTTTCTTTCCTTCCTTCCTTCCTTCCTTTCCTCCCGCCCCCTCCCTCCCTTCTTTTTCTTTCTCCCTCTCTCCTTCCCTCCCTCCCTTTCTCTCTTCTCTCCCTCTTTCTCTTTCTGCTACGTACTTTCCTTTTACTTAGACTTCCCAATATATGGCTGGAGGAAGTAAAGAAGAAGCAAGATTCATGCATCTGTTGTTTTGATGATTTTATGATCACTATGGCCTACACATTAAGAGATTTTTTTTTTTGAAATGACTAAAATGAACTGTATTATTGAGAATACCTGGACATTTTTCATAGACTGTGAGGATTTAATTTCCTATTTTAGTACTTCTCCATGTAGAAAAAAGACTGTTATTCAGCAGTGTCATAGAATAATAAACTATTAGTTAAATCATATCTTCAAATGCAAAAGTTGTGCAATAAAACTAATAATGACAGCAAAATTCTAGGTCTAGTGTTAGTGGCACTGCCTTCTTCAAGAGAAGAGGGGCTGTGAATACACCTAGTTCAGAACAATTTTGTCCACACTGTGGACAAATAAATCCAAAGAAATTCTTGTTCAGTGTTGTCTTCATGCCCAGGCATGTGTGCCTTGACAATCACCCATTGATTCAAGGCAACTTCTCCATTTCTCAATTATAAGACATTTTTCATTCATTAAACAGAATTTTGCTGATGTCTGCTAAGACAGGCACTGTGCTAAAAGCATTGAGGATACAGAAATTAAAGAGTCTTAGATTCCTGATTAATGGTAGGTGAGTGGCAGGGGTGGGTAGAGAGAGAGAAGACAACAAATGCATAATTACAATACAAAACAATAAGTGCCATCATGATCTAAGTTCAGAGAGCTATGTTAGATAAGTAAAGATTTCCTTATTCTAAGCATAAAAAAAATCAATATTAACAGCAGAAAATACATAAAAACTTAACAAGATAAATTAGATTGAACTATAATGATTTTTTGAAGGGCAGAATGGTAGGCTCTCAGCAATTTCATCTAGCTCAATCTATTAAAAATCATAGCTTTCCACTCAGAGATAACATCTAATAGCATGTTGGAATATAAATATGTAAAATGCTTTTCATCTTATTATATATTCCTAGGAAACTTGCACATATATCCACATTTAAAGTGTTTTGTTCTTTTTTTTTTGTAAAAACATTATTATACTTTAAAATTTGTTTTGTGATGTTCTTTTACTAAAGAATATTATATTTTAAATATTTAATAAACTACAGGTCTACATACTTTTTAATGACTGGATATTATTCCACAGTATGAGTCATAACTTATTTATCACATTTCCATTATTGGTTATTTATGCTATTTTTACCATATATGTTATAATCACTACATACATAATGCTAAAATGAACATGATCATTCCACTGTAAATTATTTTTTCTTAATGATGTTTAAAAAATCACCATAAATTAAACTAAGGATTGAATAAAGGTAAGATCTGGCCACCAAATCTTCTGTCCCTGTGATTTGCATTTTCCAAAATGGAATATTTAATAAAACCTCTGTATCTCACTGTGCTAATTTTCAGACTTCATGTGCTTTTTTGTTTTGTTGTTGTTTTTGTTGTTGTTTTGTTTGTTTTATTTTGAAACAGGGAAATAAGCATCAAAATGGAAGGGTAAGTCTAAGGAAGACAGGTCCAGGATGAGTAAGGACTCTTAAGAAAAGGAGCCAGATAAACACCACTTCCCAGTAAACAAAGGGCATCATGTTACTGTAACAATTGCCCTGGTCCTTCCCTTGAGAAGAGCCAGGCACTTGCAATTGTTTGGCTCCCCTTCTGCTCCCACATTATTGACTTGGAGTCTGACATGTTTGTAGGATTGCAACTAAGTCACCAAATGGGAAATGTCTAAATCAAGCTGCAATTAATGTGTCGTAAAGTGCTGGGTAATAAGCCACACATTACCTCTAGGAGTGACAAATTTTCAGAACTAAGCCCCATTGCAAGGCTGATGCAGCGAAAGGAGCCTGGAAAGGAAAAACAATCCTTGCTAGGTTATTGTGGGGTGTGAGAGCCATGCTGTGGTGGAAAGGCAGTGTGAATCCGTATTATGCCGAAATCAATGGCAACCCGATCTCTGCAGACTGTGCGAGGCTCCGTGTGACAAGGGCACAGCGATTCTCCTAATCAAGCAGGTTGTGTGAAAGCAGAGTCCAGCTGAGCTTGATATATCCAGCTGGACTTTGTTTGCTACTTAATGGAGCAGGTCATAGTTATAACACCCCAAAGAAATCAGCCAGCCCCGGCCTGAGGAGCGCATGGGAAGTGTGGAAACTCCAGCAGGTCTATGTTAAATCACTTCTATAGGTCATCTGCAGAGAAAAGACTTGGCAAAATAATAAAGGAGTGTCATTCTGCTCTCTGTGTTTATGATTCTCCCCCAGGGGAGGGAAAGCAATGTGGCGGGAGAAACATTTTGTCTTTTTTATTCTGTGCATTATAAAGCTCTTTGCAGGGCATCAGGCACTGAACTTACCTACCCCTTCTTGAAAGCCACATGTCACAGGGGTTTATAAGCCAGAGTGACAGTGATAAAAGGCCAATTCAGGGCTTGGGGACAATTTTTCCTAACAACATGCTTTCGCCTCTTTGCCTCCTTAAACACCTGCTGCTTTTCATGGCCCGCTGCCGTACAGCCTTCAGGGCAGCTCTGACTCTGAGCTGGGATGGTGACATTCAAAGTTAATGGCCTCCTCTGCCATCACTGCCGGGGCTGTGTGGTTGACCAATGCCACCACCCTAACCTGGCCATGAACAGCGCCACCGCCCTCACCTTGCTGCGAACAATGCCACCCTCAGAATGCATCTGGAATTCAGGAGGGTGACATGGGGTTCTTTAACCTTCTGTAATCTGGGGCCACTTTCCTTGGAGGCTTTGAGACCCCTCTCTCATTCTCAATACAGCCCCCCCTGCCCCCCAAAGCATTTGAGCCACAAAAGCTTTGGGGAGGAAAGTGTGTGGTACACAAGGTGCCTGATAAACAGACAAATGAATTGGATGGAGGAGTGATGAGTTTTCTGAATGCAGGCGTGTTGGGGTGCATCACCGCCGAGGAAACAGGTGCTTTATCAATTTGACCATAGACTACATTCCCCTTCTCTCGTCACAGCACAAATCCCACCTTCCCCTCCACCCTCCACAGAGGAGCCTGACATTGTCCAATCTGTGTGGTCGGCACTGAAATTGGATGAGGATTCAGTAGGAAAAGCCTGGAGTCCTGACAGTTATAACTGTTATTCTGTGATGCTTCACATCTGGAGAGAATGCATCAAGGTGACCAAAGCCAGTTTGCTTGCTGAAACCCCAGTTCCACAGGCCAGTGTTCCCTTGTCCTCACGACGGGCAGCAGCTCCAGGGGAAAAGGAAAAACGGGACATTGGAAGCACCCAGCCTTGCAAAGTCTGCAGTCAAGAGGTGCCACCCAAACTTGATTTTTGCCCTTGTGCTGTGAGGGCAGACTTTTAGGTAGACTGCTGCTTACATCTGAATGTGTGCACGTTTCATCTTTCCTAATGCATGGGAATCTTGAGGCCCCGGGGCTGGGCTGAATGAAAGGCTTGTTAATGGAATGCCAGTTACACCGTGTGCCAGGTGGGGAGCTGGGTTTGAATCTTGGCGCTGCCATTGTCTTGCTCGGAGGCCCCGAGTAAGTCCCTTCTTTCTCCAGGACTGGGGTTCCTCATCAGCAGAGTGAGTGACCTGGAGCCCACGATTTTGAAAGCTCTGCCTGACCTTGTGAGTTTCTCTCCCCGGTGCTGCTGTTCTTACCAAGTGCCTTGGTGGAGCCAGGCTGATGATTCACATGAGCGGGTCTCCCCATCATGAGACCCCTCCCAGGGAGGCCAGTCCCGCTTTCTGGGCGCTGAGCCCTCCTTGCTGCTGGAGGACAGCACTGGGCAGCTCTCCAGCCTAGGTGCTCTGTGCTGACCCCGTCCTGGCCAGTGGAATCATACAGCGGAGCTGCGCCCCCTCTTGTTGAGAGCACAGCCTTGTGTCTGAAATACTCCACAGGGAAAATGCACTGTTGAGGGTAAGGACTCCGGGGACTGAATAGCTTTGGGTGGTGAATGTCTTTGGGCGGCAAAAAGGACTCCATGTGTTTTAGCATAGTACTTAATTTATGAGGCCAGAAAGTTGGATTAGGTCATCAGAAAGATTTAGAGGCAGCAATGGTTGCAAAAGGAAAAATTGACCTTGTGTCATTTGCTGAATGATGTCCTCCCTCAAAAGATGTCCTCACCCTAATCCCCAGAACCTGTGAATGTCATCTCACATAGCACAGGGGTTTGGTATATGTGATGAAGGGTCTTGAGATAGGGAGATTGTCCTATAATAATATCCTCCATTATCGGGGTGGACCCAATGTAATCACAAAGGTTCTCTTAAATGAGACATAGAGACACTAAAGTCAGGAAGCAAATATATATATATATATATACACATACATATACACACACACACACATGTACACACACATGTACACACACACACAGAAGCAAGGGTAGAGTGATGTCAGGGAATATCAGCAGCTTCTAGAAGCTGAAAGAGACACGGAACAAATTCTCTCCTGAGTTTTCCAGAAGAAACCAGTTCTGTCAACATCTTGATTTGAACCCTGGAAGACTCATTTCTAACTTGTGACCTCCAGACTCTAAGAGACATTTGTGTTGTTTTAAGCCACCTTATTTGTTACGGCAGCAATAGGAAACTAATACAATTTATAAAAGATACAGTGGAGAAGGAAGTTAAACATTCGAAACAAATGTTCACTGAAGAGTCCGGTTAATATAGATCTTTTTTGAAAGCAGTTCTCCGAATGAATTACAGTCTTTCCAAATATGTTTTTCTTTAATTAGACCTAAGGATTCACAATTCACCAGAGGTTTATTTACCATCAATTTCCCTCATGGTGGGCAGCTGCCATCCACAGAGTGAGATGACCCCAAACTGGGCCTGTGTTTCCCCACGCAGAGCAGTCAGTGGTTCCCGCAACTGACTCAGTCTATCAGGATCCCAGAAGCAGCCTCTCAAAAGTCTCTAAGTCCTTAATCTTCAAGCTGCAGGTAGGAAAATTTGGCCTCTTCAAATTCCCAGAATCCCCTGAGAAAGACAGGCCTGAAGCGTTGTTAGTTCTCGCCTAACAAGAGAAACCATGGAGTTATAACTACCATGCAAAGAGGACCCCAGCACTCACATGTCAGCTTTTTTCTGCTTCCACGAAGTTACCCCCTAGCTTTTCTTTGTAAGCTATTTTCAACTACTCTTTCTCAACTCATCTCAATGTGGCTAAACTTAGAGTTCACAATGTGATTCAGGATTGGATGTCCAAGGCTAGGATAAAGATCAATTGTAAAATAACTGAAGAGAAATAATTAAAAAAGAAAAGATTCCTAAAATTCCAAGAAATTCAGTATCCTTATTTCAAGAGGCACATGTTAGGGATAGATACATGGTTGCTGCAAATGCTTTGCAGATGTCAGCTTATAACCCCACCAGAGCAATTTTCAGTTAATATGGACCTTGACTTGCATCCGAAAGCCTTTCTGTTGATTCTAAATTTAATGCTGTTTCACAAAGTTTTCACAGCAGATCATCTGCATGGGTAAATTTTCCACTGGGGGGCTGACTTTGGAATTTGCTATCTCTGGAGACTTATACTGGATAGTGACAATATAATTAATTTTAACGGTTATGTAAAAATTGAGAAAATGGTTAAGATCTGAAAAGCTCTCAGCAAGTCTTACTAAGTGGTATAAACCTTTAGATGTAGAAAACTAATTTTGTGTTCTCCTCCTCTTCTCTTATTTTTCTTTTCTTTTCCTTTTTTTTTTCCCATCTTGTGCTTTAAACATCTATTCAACGTCCATTGATGCGTAAAGTTCTTGTTTAACAGACTAACCTCAAAACATGGTGGCTTCACCTAACCACCTTCCTTGTGACTTTGTGGGATGGCCAGGTCTTGGCTAGAGGGGTCTTCTGCTGCCCCCACATCAGGTCTCTCGTATGGTTGCAGTCAAATAGCATCTGAGGTTGGAATAACCTTCATAGCTACACATATGTCTGGAGCTTTGGTGTAGAAGCCTTCAAGGTTGGGATTTCTCTCTCTCTCTCTCTCTCACTCTCTCTCTCTCTCTCTCATCATCATCATCATCATCATCTCTATCTATCTCTCTATCCTTTCTATTCTCATGAGGAGTTTGGACTTTATTACATGGCAGCTTGATTCCAAAAATGGGCATTTCAAGAGGACAAGCCCTAAAGTGCAAGCACTTATTTATATCCTGTGTTTGCTAATATCCCACTGGCCACGCCTAGAGTCAATGTGGGAGGTGAGCACACAGGCACAACTGCTGGGAGGTATGAGGCATTGGGGCCACAGTCTAATACACTTTAGATCCATGCTCCCTATATCAAGCACGTATTTATAGTACTTATTGGAAATAAGAATGGAACTAAGGTGAAGAGTCATTCTTCAGCCACAAAAACAGATAAATTAAGCTAATGAATTCATTATTTAGTTGTAACAAATCATACTTGGTTGTGATGTTTCATAGATTATGATATTCTGATGCTGAAGAGAACATAAGGCTGGGGTCAGGCATCCCAGGTTCACCACTGAGGGCTCACAAGTTGCTCACTCAGTTGTCAGAGTTAATTTCAAGGTCCAGTTGGGTAGAGATACTCAGAAGTTGTTAGCAAGCGTCCTGGTCAAATGCATCCAAATTCCACTACTTCTATTCACTTCCCATGAGAAAAAATTTGCTTCTTGGTGTCTGGATTATCCCCACCCATTTTTTATGTTTACAGACACAAATCTTCTGGGCATTATCTCATCAACATTTCAGTGGATATCTTTTGACATGTATTTGGCCTCAGCTATTTTATTAGGGACAATCCAGCTTACTTGCTCTCTAATTGCAGCCCTTAATACAGAGCCTGGCACATAGTATGTGCTCAATAAATAAGTCTTGACTGAATAAATAAACACTAGGTATAATATTTTAGTATATGTTGACTTTTCTGTTTGGTACAACTTCGTGAATTTTTTTAACCCATTAAACTTACTTTGACAATATTGTCATTTAGGTTAAAATCAGGATAACACTTTTTCTGTGGTAGGATGAGGCTGAAGTTTGGAAAACACCCTACTACACGATATTATTTCTTCAAGGAAAATGTTCCCTTTGTCATCAGTTAAAGTGGTTAAAAATAATCAAGCAAAAACCTTGCTAAAAAAAGTGTCACTCAAAGTCAAAACCTGAAGAAAACATGGTGAGGTGGACTCTGCTACTAACAGTCTGCTATTTAAGGTCTTTGTAAGTGGTGACTGTACAAAGAAATTGCAAACCACCATGGTTTTTACCTGTGACTCTGAAACATGCTGATAAAATGCTCTCTCATTTCCCTCTCTTTCTTGGACCATTAGTGTTATTCTGCTATATTCGGAGCTGAGCTGCAACCAAATCAATAAAGTCATTTATTATAAGAAAACAGATTTAAGAAACAACAGACTTTACTACTCTGATAAAACATAGCAAGCTCAAAGGATGAATGCAGTGTTGAGAGAAGGATTTGATTTATATGCAGTACGGAAAAATTCAGTGAGTGGAAATGGAAGTTTTTATTGTCTTTTCTATAAATGACTGTCCATAAATATAAAATTATTATTTATTAAAATAAATTTAGCATTCTATTGTAAATATGGCCATTGTAAATAACAACCCTTTATTATCTTCTACTTGCAATGCTGTCTTTTAAATTTTAATCACCTCTGTAAAGTAGTGGCCTCAGTTTGCCAAGATTTACGCAAAAATAAATATCCATTTATGAGTCCAATTCATGCTTTACAAATTACTCACCATGTAAAAATCTTTTGTTTGCAAGAGGGAATAGTACAAAAGGAGCAAGGGGGGAGCACCCCTGTCTCAGATCCCACCTGGTGTCAGGAATGATGAATCCTGGAGTGAGTTATAGATGTGTACTCTGCACTGTGACTTCTAAATGCCAAGGTACCAGCACTTCAGTTTGGGACAGGCTGGGTTCTTTTTTTTTTTTAATATTATTATATTTTATTGTTAAATTTAATGGGGTGACATTGGTTGGTAACAATCAGACAGTTTCCCAGTGGACAACTCCACATCACATCACCCATGCATCGCATTATGTGCCCAGCTCCCAGAATCAGGTCCCCCTCAACCCGATATATCTGGTGCCCACTTCCCCCTCCCCACACAATGGGTTCTTTTATGAAAGGGTCTGGGCTCTTTCCTATGAAAGGTGACTCCAGGGGTGAAGGAAACTCCTGGTTGAAAAATATCTCCCCTACCCAGGTACCGGGAGATACGGAAATTTTCTTTTTGACCTCCTTTTTTTTTTTCCTTTTTCTCTTCCTGGAAACAAAGTATGTAAAAAGTCCTGGGAAAGGAGGCATCAAATCACATTAATAGTGAAACATCAATGAGGTCTTCCCTCCTAAGCTGAAAATCTCGAAAATCTCTAGGCCGTGGCAGGAGACAGAAGCCCGGAGAAGGAAGAGAGACAGGAAAGCTCTGAAAAAGCCTTTATGATGCTACAAGAGAGAGGCCAAGGGTACCGATGACACACTGGCCCTTCCACGTGGGTCTCCCCAGGCTCCTTCGCCCCACGAGCTCCTCAGTCACAGAAGGTGCTCAGGTAGCGCTGAACAACCCATGGCCCTAAGATGGCTGTGGATCCTCGCTTTCTCACATTATCTTATTCAGCCATAAAATAGAGCCCAAGGAACCGACTCCCTAAAGAGGGCTGAAAGGGAATGAGCTAATGTTGTTGAGGTCTATGGGGTTCCTTGAAATGTGGAGTTAGGTACATAAAAGTTTTATGATAATAGCTACGCCCTTTGACCTTTGCTTTCCACCAAACTGCATGAATGAGGCTGTAATCCCCCTCCACGCACTTGGAATGACAGCAGAGGGGCTGGAGCTGCCAGAGGAGGGCTGGGGACAGGTCGCAGTGGAGGCAGGGACTTAACAAAGACGTGTTCCTCTTGTTAAGCATGTTAGTAAGGACCAGCCGCTCAGACAGAGCCCATTTCTTGCTGCCCTGGGAGCTAGGAGCTTGAAGGATTCACATTCCCGGTGCAGACTGCTCTGGGTTGGCCTATTTCAGGGAGAAAGACAAGGTGATTTCTCTCTTTGTTCTGCCCTGCAAAGGCCATAGAGTAAAGGCTTAGAGAGGTCTCTATCAAAATCCACTTGCTCTCCCAGCTTTCCTCCCCCTCCCCTCTCTCTGCTAAATCATCGTGCTAAGTTCCATACACAACCAACTCACCAGGTACCAATGGTGCCCACACTTCAGGGTCTCTCCCACTCCACTGACCAGCTGCACTTGCACTCTCTTTCCTCCTTGAAACACTCTCCATTTCTCCATTCTTCTCATTTTCCTCTTGCTCCCATGACTGCTTTGTCTCATTTTTCTAGATTCTTCTCAGATCTGTAACTTCTAAATCTGAGAGTGCTCCAGAAATAAGTAACGTCCATCTCTTTTCTCTTGTGTCTAAAATGCCACCCTAGGTGACGTCATCCAGTACAACGGCTTGAAATGCCATCTCCATGCTACTTACTCTCATATTTGCCTCCCATCCTTGACTTACCTATTTAAGATCTGCCTTTGGGTGAGATATGCATCCCAAACATGTCTAAATTTGAACTCTGATCCTGGTCTCCAAACTGCTCCTCCCACTGTCTTCCTCATCTCAACATTACGCAGGTCCCAAATCTTGGAAACCTGTTGACTCTTTTTTATACTCCATATCCAAGTTTCACTGGCTTTATCTGCAAAATAGCTTCAGAATGCAAAATTTTTCCTACTTCTTCAACTAGTTCCTTGGTCTGAGCCAATCATAATAAAATTGCTGCTGCAGCTTGATTAAGAGGGGAACAGATTGAAATTAGTGTTCTAAAACCAGGTCCCCTATCCTACTTAGTTTCTTATGCTTTCAAAAATATCTAGAAGTTCCAGCTTGCTTCTGGCTGGTAAGATTACTGGGAATCACTGTTGTGACTGTATGTGACCCTGTTGCTATGCCTACTGAGGAGGTTGCCTAGGCTAAATGTCAAATGCAATTCACTTTCACATGTCAGAGATAAAAAGAATGGGACTGGATCACTTGAGAAGGCCACCAAGTTCTTGCTGAGCCAAGAAGGAAAAGACCACAAATCTACCAGTTACAGGTTTTCAGCAACAGATGCCAGCAGGATAAACAGTGACCACTAAAATCATTAAGTCATCACAATAAAGGCCAACTATGGCCCACATACTAATCCATGACCCCTTTCTCTTGCAGGCACAAGGATATGAGCTACCTCACACATCCATTTACCCAGAAGTGATATTTTGAGACAAGTAACAGTGATATGGCTCAGGTAGCAATATTGCCCATAAGGTGAGTTCATTTCTTCCCTGCCCTGAGGTCGTGCAAATATTTTCCTGGATTGGTTTAATATAATATAATATAAAATAAACTTTATAGCTAGTCTTTTCAAATTTGGTTACCTTTATACACCTGGAATTCATTTTTTGTGTATGGTGTGAGGAAGGGATCTAATTTAATATTTTCCCTATTACTGACTAATAGAACTTCCAAAAGCTTCTAGGTTTTTCACCACGCAAGGGGTGAATTTTCCTGTAATAGAATGTGTTTGGTGGGAAGTTAGTGAGCATTTGTATATATGGATTATTTGTAAGTCAGGTGTTTGTTAGCTGGTTGAGTCATGCCTCTCCACTCTTATTGTCCATGAATGCTCTATATATGTTTTAATCTCCAGGCCCAAGTTTTTATAAGTGGAGAGACCAAGTTAAGTACATTGGCTGGTTTGTAACCCAAGGGTATATCATATTTGTCCAATTTTCTTGATGGAACCAAAAAAAAAAAAAAAAATTCTGGCTCAGTATATGATATATTTGCCTTTTCACATTATGTTGATAGAAGGGAAACCCAAGGCAGAAAAACTATGAATCAGCAAGGGTACAAATAAAATCTCTAAAAGCCTGACACCCTTAGGAGTTTCTTTGCACCAAGTCCATACATTTTTGAGTCAACAATAAGCATTTATTCAGCATCTATAAAATGAATTTTAAGTGTACAAAGTTTTAAAAAATGGCAAAATCCCTAGTTCTTTGCACTAGGCAAACCAAAAATTCACTTAATTGGTTACTTATCGTTTTGGCCTATAAACTCAAATACTTATTAACGCTGTAAATATGCCTTTTTACCGGCTGTCTGACAGCTCCCACGCTTTCTGTGCTGTCTCCTTAAATATTTATGAGTGTTCATGAATATGCAAATACACAAGCTAATGTCTGCAAATGGTTGCAAGTACAAATGCTATGTTAATATTTCATACAGTGATGGGAGCAAATCAACAATCATAAATTTTGAACAAATATGTTGCCTCATTAATAACTAATGAAGCAGTACATAGAGCCAAGGATTTGGCGTTTAATACTAGAAGTGGTGTTTAAATAGAGCCTTTCAGACAAGGCCTTATTTCCAAAAATTTTACTAAGATTTGTTCCTTTCAGGGTGATTTCTGTTTGGGAGAGGGAGGGTATTTGAAAAGAAAGAGTTCCACAATAGTTTCTTTAAAAACTAAAAGTCACATTGCATGATCGGAATAAAAATAATTCTTATGACTAATGAATTTTCTTAAGAGTGGAACTTCATGCACAAGGCATGTGCTTGATTTGGTGTTTCCACTTTTCTGAGAGCTGATGAAGACATTCAACATCAACCAGGAGAGAGAAAGAGCTTAAATATTTAGTGGAAACATAGACATGTAACATCAAAGGAATTAGATATCTTACCCCGTGAGGTCTTCACAAAACTCAGAAAGGCGAAGTGATTTGTCTTGAGTAGCAGGGCCTGTTCTAGGACTCATAGCTTTTGGTTCATGGTCGCACTGCTGCCGCACTTTTCCAAACTGCTGCCTCTTTGGGGCACCAATTTCTTAAGAAATCCAGTGTCTGGTTAATCAAATATTCAAGTGAAAACTCACTTTATATATTTGAGAGATTATGTCAAAAATTTAGAACAGAATAAAATATCAATAAGAGAGTCAAAAGTCACTTTATGTTTCTAGGTGTCAATACATTCATTTATGCATTGGATTTCTAGCTCCAAAAGTTTGAGAACTCTCAGTGGGCTCTTCTTCAGATGAGCTACGCATATAACATATTTCAGAGTTTTTAACTTCCCTGAGCTATCATGAAGAGCATCAGTGACCAATTTCCAGGCCTATTGGAAGGAGTAAGATGTATAGTAGATAGGATACATTAGTATTATATCATAGCATATCCTGTATATCCTGGAGGATTCTCTTTAAGAGTAAATGCTTGATGTCAGACAAATTATTTACTATTTGTATTCTCTTCATGGAATCTATAGTCATCGCAAAATTTAACTACAATTTACAAAAACTAAAATTAAAAAATAATTAAACTCTTTTTTTAAAAAGCCCTTTGTGGTTAGTTGACATGGAATTGTTCATACAATTTTTAAGAATAGCTTGGACACAGAGGAACATAAAGAGTATTTCGATGTGTTTCATCCTTGGACTTGAGCTATTACCTCCATGGAGTGTGGGCGGGTGCAGTGGAGATACTATTAGACCTAGGGAGCTGGACACACTGAACCCTGGTACTCTCTAGCAGTATGATTTTGAACAAGTAACTTTATGCGTTGAACCTGTTTCCTCACTTATAAAATATTATGATGAATTAACATAAAGCTATCGCTCAGTCAGCAGTAAGACACCACCTCCCCATTTCCACCACTCCTCCAACTTTATCTCACTCACCACATCCAGAGCAGGTATTTCTTTTATTTGTAATTTTGATTCACACTTTTACAAAAATAAATTTTGTATTATGGAAACAATGTTAGCATAACCCAAGAGAGAATATTTGAATGATTCCTCACCAACTATGAACTTGGGGTCAATCTGGTTCTCTCTATATCTCCACCTACTTCCTTTTCCAGCACCTTATTCCACCTCCTTCCCCCAAACCCTCATCATTTTGAAGCAAATCACTGATATCATAGTATTGTATCTGTAAATATTTTAGAATATATTTCTGAAATAAACAGTCACAAAAACATAATCACAACAACATTATCATTTCTGGAGCAGTAACAATTTCTTAGTATCATCAAATATTCGGCACTCAAATTTCCCTGATGTCTCATGATTTTTAAAAATAGGTTTTCCAAATTATTTTCCAAATGAGGTCATAGCAGATTTTTCTAATTTTTTTGTTTGTTTGTTTATTTCTGTTGATTCAGAAATGGCTTCAGAATCTTTCTCAACATAGCACTCCCAACCACTCTCATTCTGTGGATCATAGTTACCACAGAGGGGAACTGAAACCAATTCGCTTTCTCTGAACGAGGTCCATTCTGATAGGTCCATTCAGACTAGTTGTTTCTAATTGAATTCTACGTCACTATTGAGACTCTGATAAGCTGATGCTGGGTGGTGAACACATATTGTAACACATCGATGAAGTACTGTAAAATTGTATACCTGGAACCTATGTAATTTTTACTAATCAATGTCACCTCAGTAGATTAAGAAAAAGATTTTTAAAAGTTGGTGGTTCTTTCTCCTTAAATTTTTAAAACAATTTAATAACTATATATATATATATATATATATATATATATATATATACACACACACACACACATATATATATATATATATATATATATAATTTTTAAAGCATATTTTCAAATTCAAAGTCATATTTCTTTTAAATCTAGGCTTCTATGCAAGTGGTTAAGACAAGGATCTCTGGGGTTCTGCTGACCCAGGTTTAAATCAAAACATCATAACTTCCCAAATACCTGACTTAGATAATATCTTAACCCTCTTGAGTTTCAGCTGCCTCACCTATTAAATGGAGATGAGAGAGATACCTATCCCAAAAGGCTATGTGAAGATCAAATGAGCTGATTTAAGTTATTGATAGTAATTATTAAAAATTGATAAAAATGAAAGATAACTGGTGTAATCACCAACTAGGGGTTAGCATGTATAAATTATGTTTACTATTTTATTGTAGAATGTGACCATAACATCATTTTGAAAATCCAGAATGGTAATACTGGACATTCTATTTGCCTGAAGGCCTGACTTCTGGAAACCTCAATCATGCTGAACCCAGCTATCACCCTGGATATTAGGAGAGGGAAAGAGAAAGAGTTTGACCTGCAAGAAAATCAAGTTTCCTAAGCTCAAATGCGGAGCTCCCTTTACTTGAGAACTGATAGAGCTGATTATGAAAGAGGCCACTGGAGTGTGAAGTCAGAAGAGCTTTAGGGGACATGGAGGGTGGGGAAAATGGGGATGTACCATCCTCTGAGGGCATCCCTGTGTTACAGAAGAACCAGGAAATGATGTGCTTAGGATGAACCAAAGAGATTAAAAATACATTAAACATTGAAAAAGTGACCTCTGTGTCACTTTTTAGAACTAGAGTAACCTGGAAGGTACGTCTTCATGTACAAAAAACACATACCCACAAAATGGGCAACATTTCTCATCCAGGTACATACTTTTCATAGTGCTTCAAAAACTTTTTTTGCATTTATTTCTTAGCAATTTGCCAGCTGCAAGATACACATTAAATGGGATACTGGGACAGCTCTGTGGTTGAGTGCTCGCCTAACAATCGCGAGGTCCAGGGTTCAATGCCTGGCCCCGGCCCAAGCAAACGCATATGCTGAACTGTGGCTCAACTGGTAACTGCTGGGCTGGCTTGGCAGTGAGTTCTTGCCTCCCATGTGGGAGGCCCCTGGTTTAGTTCCTGCCCCGCGTGGCCCCACATCAACTTGTGTGAAATGAAAACATGTCACAACTAATAATATACAACTAGGGAGACTGCTCTGGGCCCTCCCCCTTCTCTCTCTCTCTCTCTCTCACCCTCTCTAAAAAAAATAAAATAAAATTTAAAGAAAAATAAAAAATATACACACCAGAATCTGGTGCTCTTATAGGGTCTGCAAAGGCTTGGTTTGGGCCCATATCCTGGAACTTCTACCTTTTGTCCTATTCAGAGTGTTATCTTACTTAAATGTGGCCACTTGGTAGTTGTCCACTTTTTTTTTTTTTTT